>SSNP01000011.1:2683312-2802838 GCA_006937955.1 Pachypanchax playfairii | reverse complement strand
CCCCCCCCCCCCCCGTCTCCCCCCGTTTGGCGGCAAACAGCACTGAGCCTTTGGACAAATGAAGGCAGCTTCTTCCAAACAGACACAGTGCCACCTAGCGGCAGCTTTCACAGTCCGGAGCAGGGAGACTGTTCAAGCTCAAGCTTTTACAAAGTACTTTTACATAACAGGAGGTCCATAAATTTGAACTGATACAAACTACCAGTGCTAAATCTAAATGTTCCATCTATGCAAGATTAGATACAGGAATGCCATTTCTTGGTGATACAACATAAAAATGGTAATATTTTAAAGTATAATATCAAAATATGTCAGTTTTCTTAAAGTGTCATATTATAGATAATTCCCAGTACAAGAGATGCACATTTTAGCTATGAACATTCATTAACAAATACACAAATAAAGCACAAAGTGTTGCTCTAGCAGCACATTCAGCCCCGCATCCAGTGAAGAGGAGCTGAATCCCGAGCCAGGAATCCATCAGGACAGGACACTGAAATGCTCTTCTTCCAGCTGAGAGGACAGAAGCTCAGAGGGAGGAGGCAAGGATGCACACTGCTGGTGTTTTGTAAGAGAAGTAAGGTAAACTAGCTGCAGGTAGAAAAGGAAGGAAGGAAGAAACATGTCAAGTTGTTTGGATGTGCTAAAGGCTGTTGTGTTTGTGCAGTGTGCCACTAAAACAAACTCTCTCTCTCTTGCTCTCTGTATCACCCGTCTGATGGACCACCTCCATACCTGGAAGATATCTGGATTTAGCATTGGAAGAATTTTGCCTGGGGAAAATCTTGACAGTGTGCATCTCACTTTTCTGGAAGAGGCTTTTGTCTCTGTCCCTTGGAAATAGAAGGACTCGCATTCAGTTTCACATGATAAAAACCACACAGATCACAAATCCCATTAAGTGGAGGAAAAGCAGGCAACTAAACACGAGAAAGTAACAAACTAAAAACAAAATATCAGGGTTCTATTCTCTTTGACTGTAATACAAATAAACCTGCAGTGAGAGTTCTACCTTTAACAACATTAAGAACCAAAGGCTCGGTGTCTTTCTTTCATAAATCCCATAAATGCAGCTCAGAGAGGCTGAGGTGACTTCATGACAACGGACAGTCTGCAGGCGTTCTCGCTCTGTCACATGACCACTCTTCTCTGCTGTGATTTAGTGCTCAATTTGTCTCAATATTTTACTCAATAGGACAAGGTAGCAGAAGTGGGTGTCCTCTTTTACCCTTAATTCATGTCGTTAAGCTTTTCCTCTGCTAGTCATATATTACAGTGGGGGTTGCCCAAAGAGACAGTTTCTTCCTTGTTGGGTGGGGGGGGGGTTGAGCAGTACAGCGTCCTGTCAGTGAGGAGGAGAGCCTCAGAGCGTCCTGTATAGGCCTGTCACTCAACTGAGCCATCAGAACTCTCTGGGTCAGGGCAGGTTAAGCAGCATCTGTCATCCAGAGAAGCACTATTGTATTTAGGGGAGGGATGCGACAGACACCCCCCACCATCACAACCACACACACACACACACACACACATACCATGCTGCAGAACAACAGGAAAGACTCGGGAGAATCTCTGGAGCTAAATTTGACACAAACCCGGAGGATGAGGAAACGCTGGTGACATCACTGCCAACTCTTCCAGAACAGAAATAACCGTCTCCCATCCGAGGAGACGTGTAAGAACCTGCCACCAGAGGAGGACCATGGGAAAAAAAAAAAAACATGGACCAAACGCTGGGTTTAATCTTCACGGTGCTGCCTCCTCCAAAAAGCAAATCTCACAGAAAAGTGTTGACTTTTGGTAAGAGACGTAACGAGGGGGAGGCACAGGACTTCACAAATTATGTCAACAGTTTTATTCATTTTTGAGAATTTTACACATATATCATTCTGGCCATCTCTAAATTGTTTTTCTCTGTAAAAACCCGAGAGATTGTGTTGGTAACATGCCTGGATCTCCCGCCGTGTCGAGTCTTCAACCTCTCTGAGATTCATTTCATCTCTTCATCTGTTACCGAATCTATTTAAACGACAGGGGCTCGCTGGTGACACGTCCCCTCATCTTCTCTCCGAGGGAGACACATGGTTAGACGGATGCAGGCATACTGCGGACCACTGTGAGCTGCCACTTAACAGGAGGTGTGTAGGCGAGTCTGCCCATCTCCCCATTTAGAAACAGCATTATTTGTGAGTTCAGTGGCAGAAATGACTGTTTCCTTACTGCAAAGCCAATGTGACCATTCCTCTGCAAACAATAAAAGACGGCAGCTATCTCAGCCAGCAGACTTGCAGCTTTTCCTGCTCTTTAGCACCAATTCCGCTGTTATTGTGTGACTTCTCTGACCTGCAGGTCACACAATGTCCAGTCGGTCTGGATTGATGTCACCACAGATTCTTCTGAAAGTTTGTCCAACATGCGGTTGATGAATCTGAATTCTGCAGCTGATCTTATTCAGACGAGGATTGACAGACGTGCTTGAAAAGGGTGTAGGCCGAAGTTAACACTTATTTACCCCAACTCAAAATATACACAACACAAAGTCTCAAAATTTTCAACATTAATGAGAAAAAAAAAAGGGGGAAAAAAAACTACACAGGTAGTTCAGATTCTTACCTAATCTACAAGATAACACAAGTACAAACCAAAGAAACATACATCACTTTAATTACTCCAGATTTACTCCTTTCACTGAAATACTGAATTTCTTTATATTTGTTATGTTGTTCGGTTCTTCTGAGGTCGCACTGACTGACTTTCAACATGTTTTGTTGTGTTTTTAGCAAAATATTGTTTTTGACTTCAGTTTTCAGGGTACATACAGTACAGACCAAAAGGTCTTTGAATGAGAAAGTGTGTCCAAACCTTTGGTCTGTACTGTAGATCCACTAAATCATACAATTTTATTATTTATAAAAAGTATGAATAGTTTATTAGTTGGTGTGTTGCAAGCAGGAGGAGTGATAATTCTAATTATTGTAATAACTAGAGACATAATACAAAGTATTGTCATGAAGTAAAAATCATCATCAGGACTAGAAACTCCAGACTAATACTGTTTGAAGATGAGATCAGCCTTTAAACTCAAAACTTACATTTTAAAAAGCTACAGAATAAAAAAAAAAGAAACATTAATAGATCTTTGAGATATTTATTATACTTTGATACAATAAGCAGACTTAAAACAAAGATCGCTAGAAAAGAAAAGGCACAATATGTCATACATTCACTGCCACGTCCTGTTTTTCTTATTCTGAAGAGGACATTAAAAACCCAATGACAAATGAAACAGTTGTAGATTTTACCAATAAGGCAGAACAGTTCCTTTATTTAATACTTTCTCACTTCAGCATCATCTTGACAGCTGTTAAACAACTGATTTGAAAGTTCCTACTAGCTGCTGGGCTTCCTGTTGAACTGCAGGAATCATTCAGATTTTATCTGCAAACATTAGAAATCATCTTTAGACCCACTCTGTTCATTTCACTCCAACACATTAGCAACGTTAAGGCGCTGCAATCACTGAAAAAGGAATGTTATGAGCACATTTGGGTAATTAAACTGCAACATTATTATATTTAATACAGAAATGGGAGCATCTGTATTTTATATATACTGTATTAAAACAAATCTTTGTCATATCTTTCACCTGAGAATATCTAGTTGGAAAATGTTTCTTTAGACAACTTCTTTTAAAGTTCCTATGTTTACTGCTGAACATGTAAACAAATGTATTTGTGTTTATTCTCTTTGGACAAAACCCCGAGTGCATTCTGAAAAAACCTAAAGATTTAAACCTGTAACAGCTCGTATCTACTCTGAAAGGTGAACATGGACATGAGACTTCTGATGCACAATTTACAACATGTTTAAATGCAACACCAGCTCTAACCGTCGTCAGCCAGTGCTACATGCTTCTAGCATTAGCTTAAAGTGGCACAGTAAGTTAAACATCCATCACATGAGGAAAATCTCTGATATTAGACGTGATCTGCAGCCCTTTAATAACTACGGTTTCCGCAGGTGGAAGGAATTGCACTTGCTCAGGTGCTCCGAAAAACATACATTCAGTTCCACTGAAGAATAAGAGCAAAGATTAATCCCAAAAGTCACTCATAAACAAGTGTCTGCTAAGATTTTCTCCAAAGAGGCAGCAGCTCATGGCTAATGCTAATCTTCAGGCATTAGGAGAACTGCCAGGTAGAAATGAGGGAGGTAGATAGCAGTAGCTGGCAGCAGAGCTGTGAGAGGTGGGAAAGGTGTTAGAGGTCTGGAGATTAAGGAAAGAGTGTGATGCTGGTGTTAACTGGGCACTAATAAAGTAATTATGAATCTGTAAACATGACTCGAATGAAGTCAAAGACGAGGGATGAGTGAGACGGGTCTCGGATGAGGCTACAGTTCAGCTTGTGACAGAGGCTGGAGGGGGTGTAGCACCATCTGGCTGGGGGGGGGGGGGGGTCTGCCTATCAGTGCAGGTTTTCCTCTCGGGACATCTGTTAAAGAGGTGAAAGCTATGTTGGATGTTACGTGTGAATACCTTGAACAGTGAGGATGAGGAGGGAGTCGAGGGAACTGCTGAGGGCTGTTAACATCTTTTCAATGTACAAGCTTGCAGAGATCTGCCCTGTTCAAGCTTGTACCAGATCAGTCAGTGCAAAGGTATCCACACCTGTGCAGGTTTTCACACCTTTGAACTGATTCACACATTCATTCTCATGAGCGTAATGTATGTGTCATGCGTGTGTGCAGATTTTCAAGACGTCTGAACAAAAGTGAGGGTGGATACCTGTAGAGGCACGATCTTCAGTGATAATAAAACGTAGTACTTTGGTGGGGGGGGGTTAATAGGCCTGGGTGCCAAGGATGTTGGTAATCACTTAATAGAAGCTGTGGCAGGAAGGAACATGAGTACAAATCTCATGTCAAGGAATGCAGACCACAGTGTTTACAGGTAAGACTGAAGGACGACCCCCATCACCTTGTGTTGGAGGCAAGCCAAAAAAAGCTTAAATAAAATATAAAAAGATATTTGGCCCAAAACTTGTGCTTATGGAAAAAAGCTGATTCATTTGTTTTTGTATTCATCTATATGGCAACATACTTTCCAATAAATCTCCCAAAGTCTAGATTTTTCTTACATGATGATGATGATAATAATGATGATGAAGATGACATATGGCCTTTCCCTGCCCAGAGGGATCAAAATTAACCAGAGTCTTTTGAAGTTAGGACTGTGTTGCTTTCCAGAAATCAATTCCTGACTGGACAGAATATCTATGATTGGGGTCAAATCAAGGATCGACTCCATTGATCAGAGCGGAGCCGGGCTCCTCCCCCCACAGCCTGGATCAGGTTAGGTAAAAAGTTAAAGGACCGTCTTTAGCAGACTCCAAGAAACGGTAACCGTTTAAAACCGCACGCCTCTTCATTTGTCAGCAGCACTGGTTCCTCGGACTTCACCCCGTTTGCGAAGCTGTAGGGAAATGAAGAGAAATAGAAAAGTTAGGTTTAGGTAAATAGGTGAGCCCAGCTCATCAGCTCCAAAAGTCCTTATCAATCCTCCTGTTTGTCTTCTCGGTAGATAAAAGCATCTCTTTCAGATTCTCCCACCCTGAGGCTGATGGCTTTGGAAAGTCAATTAGTGTTAGAATCTGATAGCCCAACACCTCAAATGAAACAGCTCAAGCTAACGTTGGCTCTAAACAGGGAATAGACAGATCTGATGAAATAGCAGGAGGATTTACTCCCACTTTGCTGCCACCCCCTCCCTCTTTCCCCTCTTCTCTCAATCACAGACCAGACTCTTTCTTAACAGCAGAATTCCATTTGTATGTTAATGAGGAAAAAAAGAGCCATTTTGAATCCCCCCAGCCACACCCATTACTCCTCTCATTCCTCCCTGTTCTACAGCAACAGCACTAAAACACTACGTAAAATACACAGACATGACTACACTGGGTTTTTATTCTTATTTAGCCATTCGTTTTGTTTAGAAAGTGACGTGAAGGTAGTTACTATCCTGTTGCATTCAATTCAGTCCAAATTGTGACCTCGCTAACCCTCGAAGTTCAGGCCGTGAATGGACGCCTCACCACCACTTTGATGGTACCCGCCTGTTTACTTACTTCTGGGGAAAATGGGAAACACATGCTGGTTTGGGCGAGATGTTCTGAAGGGGGGAAGGCAAAGCACAAAATACAGAATGTGGGTAGTACGCCAGGAATGTTTGAGACTGGCCCACTTTGGCCGGTCTCTTTCAGATTCCTCCCCTTGTTCTCCTTGTACAGCCAAAAGCTCCCAAAGTGAAATTTGGAGCAGCTCCAAGACCAAATCAGTGGTCAGGTTTTGCACGGAGTGAGTCACAGACATCACAGCATGTTATTTTGAAGCAAACAGTTTGACTTCTCTGCCCAGAAATCTTCCATGGAGATGTTCTGCACTGCAGGTAATAAAGCAGGTTTTCTAACAGCTTCCTTTTAAATGAAGCATGTAGAAATGTGAGAGAAGCTTGAAATCGCAACATGCAAAACTTATTAGGAACCATGACAGGTGGCTGACCTAGTGAAAACGTGCAGTACTGACATATTCAGAGTGAGCTCCAGAGATCAAAACTTAACCACACAAACTCAGAGGAAGCAGAAAAACATGAAGGTGTTCCACCGGACCATTCGGTTAGCTCAATGTCACATGAACAGTCGTGACTTTTTCAACCACGCTGTTCCAGGATAGAAACATTTCACACTGCCTGCCAATACTGAAGCAAATACCAGATAAATATAAACATTTTCAACACTGTGAAAAGAAAAATTAGGAATCAAGCAGCAAAAAATATCTAATAATCTTTTTCATAGTAACTTTTTCCAGAAGCTAAATAAATAGATCAAGAGTTATGATCAACAGAGTCGAAATAACGCACTCTGTTGTTAACTAACACTTCTATCTCATAGAAGACACAGACTCTCATCTGCTAATGCATTTTCCTAATTCATAAAGTAACTGAGGAAAAAGGATTTATTTTAAATCACTCTGGTGAAGTTTTGATATTTAAGGTGTTTCCAAAATGCAACAGACTGGTCACTCTGTGGAGACCTGAGTCAAAATATTACTGGAATAAAAAACATTAGGTTAGCTAATAGTGAGGAGCAGAGTGCCGAAATTATTATATTTTACATACTTCTATTTTTTTATTTATTTCAAGTGTACTTGAGAAGTTAATGTAGGTCACATTTTCTAAACTTTTTGAAAGTATATTTCAGTTTCCTCGATATAAATTTATAGCGCGAAGCAGGATCACCAGGAAATAACAAGTTCTAGCTAAATATATTCAATCTGTGACAAAACAAAGTGTCAACAGTAAAACTTATTCTGATGTCTCGATGTTTTACACACAGACTCAAATCTGAATCTCATTACTGTCCCCGGGGCAACGAGGACAGTAACGAGATCAGCCAAAGCTTCATGTCAAACGCTGCAGTGAAGAAGAACAACAGTTAGCTAAAACCAAACCCTTTCAAACAACTGGTTCCTAGCAGCAAGACTCAAACCTAAACCTGGTCTGGATGTTCCTCGCACAGAACACTTCTTAAATAAGACACAGCAAATCTCAGAAACTGGGAATTAGGAAGCCTGTGGGATGAGCTGGATGACAACACATTCAATTTCAACCTGCCATAACACTTACTGAACGGTCCTGTTTTACCATAATAGGTCCTCTAAACAGTAGTTAATCCCATCACCGGCCAATATGGAATCATATGCACAACATTTAGATTTAATTATAGATAATTATCACACACACAAACCTCCTCTAGTTCTTTCTGAGTTTCTGCCTCCATCCGCCGGATATCATCCATCGTCAGCTCCACCCATCTATCAATCCAACAGAAAAGCTGGCGGTGGAAGTTAGTAAAGATCCTCTTCTCTTGCTGAGGGAGACAGTAGAAATATTCATTCAGACTTTCTGCATCAATCTTATACTATAAACATTCAACTTCTTAAAATATGTATGTTTACATTCAAATATTTGGTCGTATACACCGATACTGGACTAATCTGTGTTCTGCTGACAAGAATTACATATGAGAAAACTAAAGCTTCAAAAAATAAGACAGAAATGGAAAATTAAAACCAGTTCACGAGACAGAAGCTGCAAACTTAGAACTCTCAGCATGACCTAAAATAAGCCTGTAGTCTGAGGTTTAACTATGTACACAAACCTCATGGATGAAGTTCTCCACTTTGGTCTGCAGCCCCCACCACTTAAACTTGACTGTGACTAGTTTGTAGGCACACATCTTTGGGCATTCAGTTTTATTCACCAGCTCTTGCTGTAAGAGGAAGAATAAAAGACTTCAAGTCATTTCTGAAAAGAAGAGTATCACAACACGCACCCAGCAAAAAAACTTGACACCAACTTTTCAATAAGATAATTATTTAAAAAACACAAAAACAGTACAAGAATAAGAGAATACTATTTTAGACTAATCTTAGATGCATCCAAAGTTATTAATATATTAATACATAATGCTCTGGGTGTGGAGCTTGCTAAAATAATTATCAATGTGATGATGTGCTGTGCAGAGATAAAAGTGCTCTAATCTACAATACACTTTCTAAATTCATCCTCTGCTGCCTGCACTGTGTCTCACTCTGAAGAGAAGACAAGGAGGGGGAGGGGGGGAGGGGGGTACAGCAAAGTGGATAAACTCCAGATGAAGGGACCATTTCTCTGCTTCCGCCCCGACAGCGACACCGCTCCCAACAGGCATGTCTTTGTGGCCACAGAAGGCAGATAAAACGGTGCTCACGAAGCGATAAGGGCGTCACAGTGCAAAGCTGGTTACATTATTAACACCTAGGACCTGCACCCTCCCCCCCGCCCAGAACACAAATACTCTCCCTCCGAGAACACCTGTTTAATTAATCACTTCATTCTGGCTCGGCATTCCAGGAGAAAATGCCACAGACCCGCCTCAATCACCCTCATCCCCCTGCTGTTTGATGCTGCGATCAGGAAGAAGAGCAAGAGGGGAAATGAGAAGCATTTCTAAATTTGCAGTGGGTTTAGAAAAGTTGTCATCGCTAAAGGAGAACTTCACATAAAACGGATTTTACATCAAAACACTTACGGTGACATTTCTTCTCTCCCTCTCTGTGCCCCACTCAAAGGAGCTGAAGTTTTCAGAAATACAAAGGGTACCGATATGCAAGCATGTGTGCATGCAGAGATAGACAAGAGTTTTATTGCTCTGAGAAGCTGCAGAAATTGTGCCTCTGTTGTCACATAACTACTTTTTCCCCCTGCCTTTTTAATAAAACAGCTTTCCATGTCCACAGCAGACGGGAAAGTGATCTAATTAAAAACACAAAACAGAAGTTGTGTCTCTTTATTCCTACTTTTTAAAGCGGTCGGGTTGCTTTTGTTCTGTGGAAATCCCTGAAACAGAGGAAAGTTTCCCCTGGCGAACTTTAAGGGCTCCGCTGCAGAACTCAAATTCTGCACCAGTTTGTGAGACTGGTGGGGTTTAAAGTGGAAATCAACAGGATGGCTGATAAAGTCTCTGAGCATGAAATACTTACTGTGTTGAGACTTAATGTCCACCTCTGGTTTTGTGTTGAGTTTTAAACTTAAAGAACAGAGTTTTATTAATGACCTGAAAATTCTCCTTTAGGTTGAGTGTAGAGACACTGATTTATTCCAGCTGAGGCTGTTCTTATTAACACTCAGTGCTGCTGGAACATCTTGGTTAAACTAACTTAGAAAACAATCTAATTAGACAGAATAGAAAAGAAAACAGGATTTGGTCTGATTTGCTCCCTTCACTGTACATCACTCTTGTATAAGAATGTTCAACAAGCCACAAATCAATGTTTTAGTTTGAACAGCTTTGTTTTTCTTTTCTTGTGCAGCTACCGAAGCCTGGAGCTTCCTGTGGGGCATTACACACCATGATGCTCTCTGTTGTGATGTTTAAAGGTCCACTATAGGATATTTAAGATACATCTAACATCTATCTGCAAGGTGAAGATGCAGGGATTTACTTTGTTTTCACTCCAATGGGTAAATGAAGAGTTTGTGTTTAGTCTGGATTTAAAAATGTTGACATTGGTCTCAACATTGTCCAGGTTTGGACTTAGAGTTTTATCTATTGAAAAGCACACATATGTCTGGTGATCAGTGTCATCAGGAATCAACATGTATATTAACTGTTGTGTTCTTCTGTCTACAGAGAATAAACATGATTATTACTGAAGTTGTAGGTCTAAGTTGGAGATCTGAAGTTCTGGTTAACATGTCACAATCTTCTTTTAAATACTATTAATGTTTTATGGCTCTAAGACCTCAAGAATTCTGTCTAATTATACAGTTTTAATGACACTGACTGTTCTCTGGACGGCCGTCTGTTTGCTTTAAGCTTTAAAACAGAATAAAGAAAGTTTATGAATTAAAACATAGAAACAGGATCTGTCTGAGGGCCATTTGTTTTGATCAGTGCTACTGTCACTCAGATTAGTGTGAATTATTGAACTTCTAATGGAGACACTGCAGAGTTCAACATGAAATGATTTACTGCTGCTGGTGAGAATTAAATGGAACAAATGATTTCACAGAACTAAAAATAAAACAAGGTGTGAAATCACATGAAATAAAAAAGCAACAAAATAAACTGAAATTTTAAATAACAGATAGATGAGAAACAGATCAAATTAAATGAATTCTGAACAGAGTCTTTATACTGCGGAGCATTAACTCTGCACTATGGCATAATGTCTGCGTGACTATATGTACATGATTATATCAAAATGTGCATTATGGTGTAACCAGTAGACTCTGCTGAAACAGCACATGGTTAACCTGTTAAATACCACTGACTCAAGTAGTTTTAAAAAATTTGGATATAATTTTACCTTCCAGTTGGGCCCAAGAGGCCCTCTGCCAGTTTTAACTGACTTGAATATGGCTGGATCCTCTTCTGGCTTGTAGTCCTATTGAATAAAAACAAGTTTTCATTCATTTTAAATGTAAAAAATTGAAAAACAAACACTGAACTGTGCTGAAATAGAAAAACCCAAAATACTTTGTTAAACACTATTTAACAAGCAAACTGCTTTAGGAATTATTTAAATTAAGAACTTTTTTATTCTATAAACAAGATGGAACAAAAGAAAGGTTTAATACAACTAATAATGCACTTTTTTTTTTTTATAAACAAACACACCCGACAAACAGATCAGCGACTGAAAGGCCACAGATCACTGCAGTGACGCTAAAATCACACGAGCTGAGGTCGCTTTCAATTCACCATGAAAAGTTTTATTTTAATGAGGTGGTTCTTGAATAAATTGATGTGAGAATCCAAGTGAAACTCCCGCACATACACTGATGAGTACGAATGCTGCACATTAAATCTCATTCCTCCAAAAAATGTATGTAAACGGTTCACAACATCAGATCCTGACGGATACATTTCAGTGACACAACCACTTGTTCCTCATTACACAGGAAGGTCATGGTTCCATAGCAGAAAGACTAAATGCCTAATAATGAGGGATACTGAGCCAAAACTGATGACATAAAAACAGGCAAGAGAAATAGTTACACAAATAAATGTAATGGTTTTCAAATGAACAACTCAAGGGCCCAGTAATTTTAAATAAATCATGATATGCCTGCAGCCAAAAGCTCCTTTTTCAGGGCTACTGGCCACCAGGAGGGTGCCTAACGTGGAAACGCATCCACTCCAACAATACTGCACACACAGTCACAAGAATTTGGCTGCTTTAATGCTCAGAGCTCCATCACTATAACAATACACTGTGCAGCACTAATGAGGTCTGTGAATCGATGTGCTGTGGTACACGAAGAGGAGCTACTCCTCAAGTAAAAAGAGTGTGTGTTTTGTTGTGTATTTGTAGAGTTCCAGCAGCACAGTGAGCTTTAATTACGCTAACAAACTCATCTGTGCTGGCGGTACGCCCCAGGCCCTGCAGTCATGCCTGAGGCTGAGGGCTGATAGGGCCCTGAGACACAACACACTCCTCCAGCAAGGCAAACACGTCCGCCTTGTTAACTACCTACAGCAAACAAACATGTGCACACACACAAACCGATGTTCCTCCGTCAAATAGCCACACGTTTAATTGCACACACAGAGAGCAACACTGAAATGAGGCAATGAGAAGTCAAATCCCAGCAATAATGTGCAACATCTTCAAATAAGATTTCAGAGACTGCAAAAAGTCAATGTTAGTTTTTGTATTTTAAAATCGTATACACACACACACACACACACTTGTTCGCATACAAAAAATTTAAGTTCCTGAAACTTATTTCAACTGCAGACCAAAACTGGGACGATCTTGTTGCAGGACATTAAACGAGCCTCGAACTTTTATTTCCACAGTCATGCAGAACAAAACAGCCAAACAGGTTTGTTATTTTATAGTTGAATTTAAATTAATCCTCTAAAATAAGAATGTAAATTAAAATAAAAAAGTCACAGGTGTACATTTCTATAACTGCTGCTTTCTATAAAATCCAGAAGACAGAACCAGACCCGGTCCAGTGTTTTCCCAGGACAGGACTTTGGTCTCAGACAGAATGTTTACAAGTGGTTTCAAGCCCTAATGGGAGGAAAAGGATTCAGTAATAAGGCTCTTCTCTTATGGAACCAGCTCAGTTTGGATTACGGAGGTAAGCACCCTTAGGATTGTCCAAAAAAAAAAATTTTTTTTTTTTCAAATTTAAATCAGATATTTATGTTTGTTAACATCAATCCCAGCAGCGTTCTGGTTGTCCCACAGCTGCTGCTGTTTCTGCATCAAACTAATTTAGTGTTTCTTTATTATTCTAATCTATATCAGAGTTCAAGCCTGCCACAATTTGCAGCTTCTTTTACAAACAAGAGTTCAAATATTTGTCTTAATATGAAATACGCTAACAGTTTAATGCCATGAACAATGTGAATATAATGGAATGTTTCATTTTGTTGTGAGAGAAAACTGCTTCTCTGACTGAACACTGTAAAAAATAAAAGGTGTAATGTTTATTATCCAGATTTAAAATGCTCCAAATCTCAAAGAGCAACTCAACATCAAAATCCATTCAAGCAGACAGAGTCGGCAGACCAGGACGCCTGTATTTACAGTGGAGGAAAAGAGAGACGCACCAAGATTTGTTTGGTGGGAGGCCAGACTGGTCTCGGTTTGGCAGGATCAATGTGCTGTTGCACACATGGAGCATAGACACCCAGGTGACAGGACAACAGGCTCCGTTGGAACATAGCGTGAGGTAGGGCTGGGCCATATCATACCTTTTATGTTAATACCCGTATACAATGTTTGGGAATGATAGGAAAATGAAATATCATAACAGAATATGGGTGAAACGAGCAGCGCCTTTGTTTCCACCTGATCATACGCACATGGCGGCAACAGAGAAGGAGGAGGGTGAAAGAGGTAACAAACACAGTTAGGAGGGTGGGTCGGGTTAGAACGAACACATTAAAAACACCACAAACTATTCAGAAAACAGAGACTGGAAGATAGTTTCAAACATCAAAAAAGTTAAAAGCAGCTTCATCACTGATTGGTTTAGGGGTCAGATTTAATAAAGTGTAAAAGGTTTGTGCTTCAGTAAACGTTACTCAAACAGGTAAAGTCAGGTAACTCAACTTGTATTGATTTCATATCATCTGCATTACTGTTAAAAGTGGTAAGAAACAATTTGGCCAATAAGAAAAACCTGCTGTTTTCATTTCAGGTTTAGATTTTATTAACTTTCATCTGTTCTTTTAGGTTTTTATATTACAGATAATAAACATCAGTGGGTAAAATGTTTCCTTTCAATTAAAACACAATGTTATTTAGTTAATTTATTCTAAACTGTTTAATTATCAGTGATTCATTCAAGTGTTATAAAATTGTTAGCATCATGTTCACCCTCATGTGTAACACACACAGTACGTTAGCTAACACCCACCCCTGCAGGGATCGCAGGCCTTGTAGTCTTGTGTCTGTTTTAGTCCATTTCCTGTCTTTAAGCCATTCCTGAGTTCTACTGGAAATCGCCTTCCTGTTAGAAAGGTTACCCTCATGCACATAGCACAAGTCCAGATTTGTCCTCTGGTTTCTTTAGAAAAACAACTTACTAATAATTACACAATTGATAATAATTTGATCTATGGGTTGCAATAGTTTAAACAGGGTGTTGCTGAATTTAATTAACTTTAAATTCCTGGATTGAAATTGTTACCATAAAACTGTATTAAAAGAGTTTAGCTGTGTTATATTAATACATAAAAGTGAGATTATTTTAGTTTTGTAATAATCAACCCACTGAATAAGACAATCCTAGTACCACAGAAATTTTGACACACTCCAAAACGCCAACCAAAGATATAATTTACCGAGCACAACTTCAACACAAAAAACACACATTTCAATGGATTTGTAATCAGCCTCCATTCTGCTATAATTTACTCAGAAAATAAACATTTATTTTTCCTTCGAGGATAAATTTGTTTGAATGAACACTGAATTGGTTCAATGCTAAACAAATTGCTATGACCAGACTTCTCCACATGGAGGCACCAAATCACACGACATCTTAAACAAGAAGATCTGAGGAAATCTCTACTTACAGCATTTGTTACTTGACTTCTGTCTGCGATGTCAATGGGCACAACTGTTACATTCTGCCATGTGGAATTGTCTAGTTTGTGCACCTATAAAAAAATAAAAATATTTGTCTGATAGGCCCCTCACACAAAAAAAAAGACATTTATAAGTTATGCTAGTCAACAGTAAAGTACTGAAAGATGACTTTGGAACTGGTGCTGATGGGGAAGTGCTCACATTTTCTTGTGTTCCCATGTCTGGTTTATGCCATGTTTCAATTTTAATGAAGAAACTGTCTTTCATGTATTCATTCTGAAAAACAAACAAACAAAAATAGTAAATAAAAGAAAATTCAGTAAACTAAAGACTTTAAACTGATTTCATTGTATTTCAGAGAAATGTAAATTTGCTTACTGTCACAACTGGAACATGGTTAGTCATGAAGGGAAAAGGATAATAAAAAATATTTAAAAACAGATTCCTAAACAAACAATGAAATAAAACAGATCATATGCCTGTTATGCAGGTCAAAAAAACATTTGAGAGTACTCACTGGTTCTGCAGTAAGGATAAGCATTCCAAGCTTTTTCATGGAATACCAAAGCACCTTCTGGGGCCAGAAGCCTGACAAACCCTGGAACTTTACTGTGGTTTGTGGAGGCAGACAGAAACCAGAAGAAAACAGCTTCAATTTTGGTGGTTTTACAGTTGAGACAGCAGGAAAGAAGTCCAGTCATATTTCATATATTAAACAACACTGCCACCACGTGGTGGTCCTGCATTACTACATCAAATATAGCATGGAGGACAGAAATGGAATCACATTAGGAGAAACACGAACCTATTTAGATGGTAGATTTTGTGTGTATACTGTCCTTTCTCGCCATCTTTTTCATAAGGCTCATTCTTGAGAACCTCGATGCCCTCACCACCTCCTGTTTCATTTTTACTCGCTTCAGCTACAGAGAAAAGCTGCCCAACTTGATACTGCAACACAAACATCATGAATATGAACCACAACAAAAATCTAAGTTCAAAACAACGTAACTTCAACCAAAAACAGTTTCAGGTCATAATCTTTACTTCTTAAGCTTTTAGCTTTTACATTTCTTGTAAAGAAAAACAAAATTAGAGAAACAAAAGCCCTTTAACTCAAATTTGTGACTTTATTTGTTGATATTATGAAAGTCATTCTCAAAAATGTGTTTGGAAAAGGAGCAGATAACTGCAAGATAAATACAAATATTTTTCACTGAAATTCTGTGTATATGTATATTTTTTGCTTCGTTATGTGTCCAAGTAAAATAAGACGGAAGTTTGTAAATTGTGCTCATGATTGATACTGGAAGATGTTTTTAGGACAGAGAATATTTCCTTTAGCACATGTATCATCATCAATGAAAATAATTCTGTATTTTTCTTGTGTTCACATCATTTAAAAATATGTTAATTATTTTGGATTCAAACAGAACAAAATAAGTTCCAGCAATTGATGACTTGGCTTTCCTCTTGTGGATTTGAAAAAGATTCTCGATATAAAGAAATACATGTTCATAAAGGCAGGAAATAGAAAATAAAAAAATTTTTTAAAAAAAGCTGATAATCATTGCAACAGTTCAAAGGTCAAACCAATAACTTACCTCTTCAACACTACAGGGTAAAACCACACGGCTGCAAGAGAAAATAAACTGTGTTAAAACAAACAGCGTTTGGTTCCTAAAAAAATAACTTGACTGTATCTGACAAGGTAAAAAAAACATGCAGCTTTGCAGTAGTGATGATTTGCATTTGTCATATTCTCTTAGCAGAAAATTACATCACATGCATAAACTGGGCTTCATCTTACTGCTGTTTACTTTAATACCATCAAGCAAAAAGTGAATTCTATTCTTCTACAGAAGATCAAAATACATCAAGACTAGGATGAAGAAACATTTTAAATGATGCACTGAAGCATCTCATAGTGATTCTATGGCTGTGGATAATCAACTCTGTTCTTCACAGGTTTTTGTTTGTAGTATGGAACTAGCTCTATAGCACCATCCCTGATTTAACACTGGAACCCTGCCTGAAAAAAACAATGCTCCAATAAACTCCTATATGTTTGGTGTCAGTCCCTAAAAGAGGTGACCCATAACTCCTTAAAGCTAATCTCCATCATTACCTGGGTCCAAACTAGATTACAGGAGTGGATCAACACAACATTCCTCTGCTACAATTGAATGTAAAGAACACCAAACACACAGCTGTATCACAGTAGGCTTAATTTGGTTTTGATTGTTGTGTATCATGTGCCATGCGCAAGTTGGCTCTGAACTCCAGCATGGTGTGTGTTAAAAATCTGTTGCTTTAATTCACTGAATTCTAGGGACTGAGGTTCATAAGGATGCTGCTTCACAACAAAAACAAACAAAATGCTTTCATCCAGCTGAACTGCAGTTGTTGAGATGTTATATGCCCCTCACAGTTCAAGCCCATTCATAAACCTAATTTTTCCAGTTCCAACACATCCAAATTTTTCTTGTACACCAGCCAAACCAAACACCCAAATGTGTTCAGCTCACCTTTAAAGGCATGTAAATGTTTTTAAAAATTTGCATGCATATTTGTCCATAAGATTCTTTTTTTTTTAAAATCCAAGTTATTTTATACTTTCACAGTGACTGTAACAGGAAAATGTCCCATTTCAACTGTGATATACTGGAAACTTTCAGTCCACTCTTCCTAAGAGAAAAAAACAAACACCAACTTCAGTCAGATCAGACATTCATCACCAAATCAATGGAAAAGTCAGAGTAAATCTGTGGCAGAGGGTGAGATCTTATAAAATACAACGGTCTGAATGAACATCTGTGCTGACCAAAGTTAATCTGAACAATTTCTTCTTCTCCTGAAGGTGTAAATATGAGCACCCCCTGCATTATTAAACTCATGAGCAAGGAGATTCCTCTGACTAACCACTGACCACACAGTGCAAAAAAAGGGAAGAGGAAGTTCTGTCTACACCTAAATCTAAAGTAAGGCTTGTTCCAGCATGACACATTTATTTTGTTGAATTTTGATGAGTAGTAACAAACACTGCTTTCAAAAGATGTTTAACAACCCACAGAAGTTAAAAAAACTGCAGAAGTATAACCTTATAGCCCTTTATTTTAAGCTAGCTTTTGGTTACTGATGTTGATATAGGTTGAGTCAACACTCCTAATTTTACAGCCCGTCTCTTATTGTAATTTTCTTCCTGGTTTTATTCTTTGTTTAGGTCTTTGTTTAGTGTTTCATTTTCTATTCTGCTTTATTTCTTGATTTGCTGTACAGCATTTTGGTCAGCTGTCATGCTGTATGTTAAAGTGCTCTGTAAATAAACTTGACTTATGATGAGTGATTTTGAGTTCTGACACAATCAAGGTTACAGAGTACATCAGTGTGACTCTCACTTGTAAAAACTTGAGTAAGACTGTGGTAGAAACGGCTGCGATATTATGGATATATCACAAATTTATGATCATGTTCCCGATATTAGTATCACAAAAAAATCATACATGGTTATATAAAGCAATGGATTCAAGTGCTACAACCAATAGATATACATTGGGTCACATTTTGTCAGGATGTCAGAGGCCAAGATGCTCAAGCACATGAAAATCATTGGATTCATCGCAATGACAAATAGAGAGAAGAAAATGGGGATTTATATCAACTACCCCAGTCACATATTTTCCAATACTGTGCAATCCTAGAATTAATAACTGTAAAGACAGATGGAGTAGAAAATAAAAACAGAAGATGTGAGATTATCCTTATGAGTCGTAGTTTGTGACAAAGCTTGTAAATTCACACGGCTCTGAAAATTGTAGGGTCTTTTTTCTGCTTAGTATGCAGGAAGGCTGATACCGTTATAGTCACATGGCAAAGTGACTCACGTTTAAAGAAAAGCTGCACTACATCTCTGAAATATAATGGTGTTAACATGGTTTCAGACAACCAACCCTAATCTTAAAGTTAAACACTGAACCTGTTCCATCTAGTCAAACGTTCCAGCTCAACTTCCAAGTTTCTTACTATAAACACCTTGAGACTGAGGAGTCTTCTTGTTAAAGAATCCAGTTAGCTGGAAGTGGCCTTTTTACCATAGCTGTTTGGGTTTGCTCTCCCAGTAAGTGGTCATCCTCCTAGTGCTTGTGTAATACAAGTTTACAAAAAGCTGTTTCATGGCAATCGACATGATCAAAAGTAAATAGACATCAAACTTTAAATAAAAAACAAACAATACTAAGTGTGTTCAACACTCTCCTCAGTGAGCACATTTTTAAAGGATATTTAATTAATATATAGACACAATTATATGATAGAAAAAAATGGAAATGTATCTTTTTCCCAGTTTAACCTTATATGGAACATTGTGTTCTGTCTGTTCCTTCAGCCCTTATCCTCCTCACACTCTCACAGGTAACTGAATCTAAAGATTTTTTCTGTTACTTTAATGAATGAGGAATGTAATAGAAATAGAGAGAAAGATTAGATTTGATCTGAAGTAGGAGAGATTTAACTATCCTGGAAAAGACTCAGACACTCAGCATATAATCAATATTGTCACATCAGCTGGGGTGACCAGTTGAAAAAAAACTAATCTCTCACAGCGGTCATAAAGTGCTCATGCTCTGCTAATAATTATGAAAGGCAACATTTTTAAACTAAGAAGAATGAAATTTAAATCTGATGTTACATGCCGAGTGTCAAAATGAGACAGTGCAAAATCTAAAGTTTGTAACTGGGTGACTCTCTGACTTATTTACATTAAAGAGTCAATTATTTCCTTTTGTCTTCTTTCATAACACTTGATTGTTTATTTATCTCTAAAATCCTGCAACAATAACGCCAGTGTGTGTAAAACATGAAGCGTGTTTTTTTAAAAGGAAAGGAACTCTAGTGAGATTTGATTAGCGGGTAGAAAACTGATGCTACATAGAGGGACTCGGTTAACAGTTCATTTAAAAAGCTAGTAACAGCAAGCAAGTTGAGCCAAATACTAAAAAGATGATAAAAGACTACATTTATTGCATATTTTTTCTCGTTTTGAGTACCGATGAACAACGATGATCACTTCACTCCTAAGCGACTTCCCCATCCAGGTGACGCTTTCGGTTAGCTAACTTAGCCTTAGCTAATCATTCGCGGTTCACCATTATCGAGAAGACAAATGTTAAAGCTCGTAATACAAATAAATATCACAGTCTGCCTTTTGATAAACTAAAACTTTCAAATGGATATAAAATAAACTGTAATAAAAAAGCAACAGCTGTCAAACAGTGACATGCTGCTGTCAAAGCCGGTGGGCCAGAAAAACCTCTTCAGCACCCCCTTCCCTCGTGTGCCAGAAACGAAGAACATTAAGTTACCACAGCTGTCCAGACACCGAAAAAAAACCCTATACAAACTATATAGTTCTTCTTGTTAAACTCGTATTTGAAAAGAAGCGTGGGAAACGTTTTTACAGAAAGAACAAACTTACTATTCTTTGATGAGAGCCATCGTTTCTTCTTCCTTTCAGCGACCCGCTGATTGATACTGACGTCATCAAATGTAAGACCTCCGCCCGGTCCCGCCCACACGAATGATGATTTGTGGAGGAAGATGGACACGCCCACTAGTCAGAACTAACCAATAAAATCTGTTTTAGAGCTTTAGGCTCTGATTGTATTTCTATCCATTTATACAGTAAAAAATAATGTCAGAGCAGGAATACAAGAAAGTAAACATGTTTTTATTGAAACAGTTTACTGATAAATGAGAGATGGATGTTGTGAAACTGTCATTTAATCTCAAAAAGTCATGAGCTAAAAAGTCATACATGATACTTAACACTGAATAGCAATAGAGAATCCATGCTTCAGAGCAGACACTCAAATCACAAAGAAATCAGGCAAAATGCCCCAACTGATTTCAATAAAAATATTCTTTTCCCCCGCTTTATCCTTCTTGACATGGTTCAGATTTGCTCATTTTTTAATTATATAAAAATGTTTAATACTGATTGTGAAACACAAAGTTAATTTACAAAACGTAATAATTATTATTTTAATATTAACAACAATAACAAACAATAATAACAATAACAATTAAATTTAAAAACAAAAAACAGAATGAAGGGAATCCATAGTTCTTGCATTTTGGCCCACACAAAAATATTTGGAGGGAAAAAACAAACAAAAACAAATTGCATTTAGATCCACCTGACACAGTTACACACAAACACAGTATCAGGTCGTTGAGTATTTCTCATTGCCATTTACAGTGTTATGGGCACAAAGACGAGACAGTCTCAAAAGCATTCATGTATTCATGTGCCTTTGCAAGAACACACCAAAAACATCCTTTAGGCTTTCAGTCAAGCTTGGACCAGTAGCAGTCTTGCAAAAGAATCCTACTCCTCCAACCCACAGGACAGTACGTTACAGACATATGGAACTGACCATTTTCTTCAATATTTCAGCATTTAGAAGAGGGAAAAAATCTTCCAGGTGACAAGAATTTGTATCCATTGCCAGCAGGTAGTCGGATAGAGCGAGCACCAGGGCTACTGCTTGTTGAAATAGTAGGGGATGGGGTAACCTTTCTGGGGTTGGAACAGTGGTGTCCATTGGAAGAGTTCTTGCTACTGTTATCTAGACCCAGCTCCCGCAGCTCCAGGCTGTCTTGGGCATCATTAGGGGAGCAGTGCCTCGGAGAAAGGTTTAAAAGGCTTAGTACATCTCTACCAGCAGAAGAGCTGTGGATGGCTTTGACAGGACCCAGATGATGCTGTTGCTGAGCTGCAGCGTTAGCCCAAAAGGTCTTCAGATTATGAATAGCTTGGACTTTTTCATCAATGACTCCTCTTCTTAGCCGATCCAAATCTGGCACATCGGCTGATGTGGAACAAGTAGAGCCGGTAGAGGAGTAGGACAGAGCAGGAGATGGAGCACTACCAGCTGGTGACTGGTGACCAGAACTGGGGGACACATTACTCGGAGAACGAGAAATGTGTCCACTGTAAGGAGAGCTTGGGTATTTCAATTTGAACTGTGCGTGGCTGTCCAGAGTGGGTGAAAGATGACTGCCTTCCTTTTGGGAAGACTCAGAGACTGCAGGACTGTTATATCCAGAGCTTATCTTCTGCAGGGAAGATGAACGGGAGGGAGGTTTGGGTCTTGGGGAAGACTGAGCTCGGCCACTAGCACTGCTGTTAGGACGGCTGAATGCGCTTGTTTCAGAGGAACGGAATGTGCTGCTCCGAGCTGAGGTTGTGGCACCCGTGCCACCCTCTGCTCCGGTTCGCTGAAGGCTGCTCACAGCACGTAAGTGGCTGTGTGTTTCTTCTAGAATCTTCTGAGCTAGCTCTTGAGGATCAAGCTGGACAGTCTTTTCTTCCTGAGACTTGACAGTACTGTCTGTCTCAGTACTGGACTGGTCTGATTCTCCTGTATCTGAGCTGCTCACTTTACCCACCTTCTGAAAAGGTGAGTTTGGGCTGGGTACCAAAGATGTTTTAACAGGAGATGTGGGAGTGCTGACACTGCCACGTGATGATACTGAGACTGTGTAGCCTCTTCCTGCTCCTGTGGACCCACAAACCCCTCTGCCTCCACGGTGGTGTCGCTGGCTATGGCCAGGTGGTAAAGGTAGAGAGTCACAGCGACTTCCCAGTGGTTCGCTGCTGATGATAGAAAATCCCTCATATTCCTCTTCATCCCCTCGTGCTCCCGGTCCTGCAGCAGCTGCCCCATGTGGAGACGAGCGACTGCGTGGAACATGATGATGTTTATGAACAGAGTAGTGCGCTGTGGCACCGCTGCGTTGCCGATGACCAAGGAAATCACAATCTGACTTGGAGGCAAAGCTCATGGAGGAGGTTACAGAGCTGAGGCTATAGACAGAAATGGCATCTGATGCTTGATTGTCCAGGCAAGGAGGAGAAAATGGAAGGCTTGAGTATCCCATGGGCAGCGGGTTGGACACAGACTGCGCTGAAGCTAAAGACTCAAGGGAAGATGAGCTGTCTAGACTCAGACGCTTGGGCAGTTCTGTAGAGTCTGAAAGCAGAGAAGTATGTCATCATTTAAGAATAATGTATGTTTTAATTGTATGTTTAAAATCAGATATAATTTAATAAAGGAGCAAAGCAACAGATTTATTTATTTTTTTTAGCTAAAAAGAAGACTAATTTACCAAACAGCGCCAGCAGAGATTGGAGGGCAAAGTGCAAGGTGCGGCGGTTAGCCATTTTGCCTGTCTTCAGCACCACTTCTTCTTGGCCTACCTCACATAAGTCAAATCCTGCACACAGAAAATAACAATTAAAATAACTTGAGTTTGCACATGTGAGTCCATAGGGACATATTGATCCACTGAGTGTCTGTCATGTGAGCCTGTGTGTAGATGAAAGTGTCTATTTTAAGCCTGTTGAGTCTGTCCAACATTTGAAACTATTTGCGTCTTTGACAGCTGCTAAATAAATCATTTATTCTCTGCGTTGGTTCAAGGTGTTTTGGATGGTAAAAGAGATAAAAGTGTTTTCATGAATAATTGTTGAGTTACCGAGAGCAGCCAGAAACTCGTGGCATCCTGGGAGTCTCCAAAGCTGCACACTGATGGACACCTGAATGGGCAGGAGGGAGAAATCCTGCTCCTTCTCTCCTGTTTGGAGTTGAACTAGCACCTGGTGGAGCTAGCAAAGAAAGAACACAATAATGTAATGAGGTAAAACACATTATCTTATACGAATGAACAATTTCTGTAAACTCAAGAACTTAATTTCAATCTCATACTAATTTCTATGTGGGAATTAAAGTGAATTTGGCATCTGACATGGGAAAATGAAAAAAAAAAAGTTTAAAAGCTGCAGGAAATAAGAGCTCTGTGGATTTACATTTTGAGAGAATGTCCATATGATCTACGTCTCTGGTTTGGGAATTATATAATTCAAAAAAGGAACACCTTGATTCAACAAAGTAGTGTTTATGTTATAGTTTGATCATATTTACTGTCCTAAAACATGCTTCTGACCTGTAATAAACCAGGGCTGTAAATAGTGAAGCACTTAAATCTATTTCCAGCAACTAAAAATGAGAAATTCTAAAGAAAATGTTAGTTTGAGTTTATTAGGGCATCCAAACATGTAACGACATCAAAGGAAAACTGAATATTAAATGGATGCAGCATCCATTAGTCTTGCAGAAAAAGAGCAGAATGAACTGAAGTGCGAAAGAGTGAGCACACACTTACCATGGCCACCATATTTTTTACAGCCTTTGGGAACAGGAAAGAGAGAAGAGTGTTGGGTTAATTGCATGCATATAGGCCACAAACAAAAAGGTGCAAAGGTTCAGTTTCAGGAAGGATCAAAACAACAAGTAAAGTGTTTAATACAGCAAAGTGTTTAGTGCAATCAGCATACATGGATTAGACAGTATATGTTGTGCTCTGTAAATCATCACCTTAAAGCCTTTCACTCAAAGTGATTAACACTTTACAAATGTACAGGGATATAAACACTTGCAGGGTGAGCTTATGTGCTAAAACTCTGTACTGGTAGTTAAAGTTGAGCGTTGCAATACAGATTAGCGTACAATAGCTGCAGTTTCATTAGTGTGTTTTCATCATGTGTGTATGTTAGGCAATGCTATCTTCCTGATACTGGCTTCGAGCAGGGAAATTTGCAATGGAGGCAGAGAAAGTTGCAAGAGAAGTAAGAAAGAATCTGCCTCAGTACATTGTAAGTCTTTTGATTGAAAAAGCAGGTATATTTAGAAGTTCAAAAGCCTTTGTTCAAAAGGTGCAGGAGCATACCCGGTTGATAAGCTGCTCTCCTGCCTCGGAAGCTGTGATGAGTTTGCACAAAGCCTGGAGAGCTGGTGGTGGTAAACCTAAGAGATACACAAACAATTATTCACACAAGATTTGTTACTTATTTGTCAAAAATAATAAGCACTCAAAGAGCGCAGACCTCCTCCAAGCAGCTCAGATCTCCCTATATTGGGATTTATACAAAAAATAAAAGTCTCACCTTTGTCGTATCGACATTTTCAGAGTCATTGACCATGAAAACACCTTTAGTAATTGGATTGAGAGTGATTCATTATTAGTTTAGTAGTTATTCTGTAATGGTGGTTTTCTTCTGGATCTATCGCTCCATAACTTTTGAAGGAACATCATATCAGTTCCCTATTGATCTGGATCGTCTTGTTAAAAATAGCTGTATCTTACAATGACGAAGAATTCTTAAAACCATTCCTGGAGCCAGACAGTGACCTGATCATCCTCAAAATCTACACACTTCCTCTGACCTTTCCTGAAAGTTTTATCAAAATGAACTCATCACTTTTAGAGTTCACTAACAGACAAACTAGCAGACAAGCAAACACTGTAATAAGTCAGTTAACACCAATGAAAACACGACCTCCTTAGAGGAGGCAATACGCAGCAATAAACAGGTAATAATTAAAATGATAAATTTAACCTGCGGGAGTTTCAAACATTTAATATTGCTGATTTAGATCTATGAACCTGTGACTTGTACAAAAAAAAATCTGTTGCAGATGTTACATGTCTGGTTAATATTAGCGATGTAACGCTTGTCTCAACATACCTAACAGTGACTGTAAGGTAGTACTGCACTGTTGGAGTCTATCTCCTGGGTCAGCTGTAGGAAAGAAGACAGCAGCAGGAATACCGGGGCCTGCAGAGTCCAGACGAAAGCCCACAGCTGTTAGCAGGGCTTGCCAGCCAGGGACCCCCCCAACCTTGTTCTCCACACTCTGCTGAGACGTGTACATGGAGTTTCGCTGTCCGTTCTGAATCCTCTGAAGAGATTTCTCCACCTGAAAGGAGAGTTACCCTGATGCATCTGGTTGTTTATGTATTTGGTTGTTGAGATTTGGACTCTGTGTGTGTCTGTCTCACCAGGTGAAGTAAAACTCTGAGAGCATCACGAGCTCGTTCGGGGTACTGCAGAATCTCAGCTAAGGCTTGGCCAATCAGCGAAGACGGGCTGTTCAGCTTCACGTCACTGCCAATCAGCATGTATCCTGGATAGTGAAAAAAAGTCAAATTAAGATTTTCCTTATGCTAATGAATGTGTGTGTTGATGAATGATATCTCTAACCTGCCCAGTTGGATGGGTGCGAGTACTGCTTGCTGCTCTGGACGGTTTTCATGGCGTCTGCGAGCGCTGCGCTGGCCTTGGTCCCATTAAGCAGAGCAGAATAGAAAGCATGAACAAAAACCTTGGAGGCTGCAACGGGTACAGGCCACAAGGACACGAGCACACACTGAGCGCCAGCAGCTAGGAAGGCTCTGGTTAGTCCCACCACACCATCAGCTGTGACCTTGCTGCTGGACTCCTGATATGACCTGCAGTCATAAAAGGTTCAAGAATTAATGAAGCTACACGTTATACTACAGTTCAACATTTCCAAGGATTAATACATTTGATTAGTTATATTATATTCAAATTAAAATATCAAATTATGTTTCCCCAGCCAGTCCACCTACCCCAGTACTACCAGCTTCACAGGCAACCTCAGGTCCAATATATCTGCAGCTGTAAGCAGGAACTCCTGAAGTGGTGGACTGTCACAGATGCTCTCCACATCACTGCTGTCGTCCTGCATATGAAGAGACTCTGGGATGGTGTAGCCACTTCCAGTGGAGCCCTTTCTGCCTCGACCGCTGCTGCCTCTCCTCCCACTCGCACCTCTGCCCATCGTTCCCACTCCTACACCGGCAGCTGTTCCTCCAGGCACACCCTCCGGGTTGGGGGTGAGCACCAGCGCAGCTAGTTTCCAGGAAATGTGGGTGGCAAAATGCGCACACTCGGCTTGTGTGAGGGAGCTCATCACCCTCTCTTTGGTAGCGGAGGAGCTGGTCAGGGGTTGGCAACCCAGCAGTTCGGCAACCATTAGCGCTTCCTCCTCTGCAGAGGGCATTGGTCCCCAAAGCCATCGGTCCATCACAGGTGAGGGCAGTCTAGGATTCCCTACTACTGCTGCCATTGACACACCACCACTTGGAGCTGGTCCAGGACGCCGAGAGTGAGTCTAAGAACACAGAAACACAGTTTACACATAGTTCAGAGATTTTTTTTAGAGACTCAGAGGTATGGTATAATTTTAAATCCCCTAAATGAGAATTTAAACCTTTGTGCTTGATCCAAGGCCATGGATAGAGGGCACAGCAATAAGGCTGAAACGCTCATACAGATATTCATTAGAGGAGCTTCCTTTTAGCAGAGCAAAAGGGATGAGGTACAGTTCTCCCTCTAGCACCATCACCAGTTGTCTATGTCTGCCAACAGGCCCACTGGAATGCATCAGGCCCTGTCAGACAAATTATTTTCATTATTACAACATAATGTCTTGCTTATTGCTTTTTCTTGAATTAAAAAAAACCCAGCAAAATGGAGCAGGAAGTAGGTAACACTCACCCCCTCCATAGGTGCAATGAGTAAATCGTAAAGTGCCCGAAGTGGAGGTTTGCCAAGGTTGCTGGAGCGACGAGGCAGGGAAGAGTTTCCGTCTTTGGCAGGAGACATGGTGTTACTGAACAGGCTGGTCATACTCTGGCAACTCCTGCACAGAAACACAACAAAGATAAGTAGCTTTTATTTTGCATGTTATACATTAAAACAACACATTCAGGACAAGTTAAAGCAACCTGTAACCTTGTGCATTTACTGCGAGCTCCTTTTATCAGCTGTTTCTGTTTGTCTGTTTGACAAAATGATTTTATGTCCTGCAGACTTTGAAAATATTATCTGTGCTGATACTAAATATGAAACAAAAAAGTTCAAACAAAAGCCATTTAAATTGTTTAAACTGTGAGCAGACCGACACTCATCACTGCCATCACTGTGATCACAATCTCAACAGCAGAAGTACAAACGTCTTACTGATAAAGACTAAACTGACAGAAACAGTTTCCCCGGGCTCGTGATGTAAACACTTACGAGTCCAATAGATGGCAGTATTGCTTTGTTATTCAGTGTAAAATAAACAGCTGAGATTGGTAACAGAAGTCATCCTGTTTTTGTATGTTTTTTTTTTACATGCAACTAAAATTCTGGGCTATATATTTATTTTTCATTAATGTTCTGAGAAAAAACAAATAAAATAACATTCCAGTCTTTTAAATCCTGTTTGTGTTGTAATGAAACAGCTGACAGCTTAGGTTCAGACACCCAGCATACTGAGAACTGTGCTAATGGTGGCCCTAAGGTTAGAAGCCTTTTGCTTGGCCCTGTGAGGCCAAGGTTTGAGCCTGCACTTGTCACTGCTCTCCATCTGCTCCACCAGCCTGAGTTTCTTCGAGAACTCAGCCAACAGACATCAATCCTGCCCTTTTGAAAGCCCCAGGCTGTAAGCTACCCTCCAGCCTCTCAGCACTCTCTCTCTCTCTCTCTCTCTCTTTGGCATGAGCCCCCCATGGGAAAACAAAACAATCGTTTGTTAGTCTGACACAAGGAATTAGAGAGGAGGCAAGATGTCAGCCAAGAGAAGGTGATTGTGGATCGTGGAGCAAAACAGTGACTAGAAAAGACCGAAGGCTGAAGGTAAAGACTGAGTTCAGAGGCTACATAGTTCAACCTGCAGCTGATACTGGTCTTTATGACCTCATTCCATAATGACTGGATACAATCACAACTTTATGGCCACCTGACCCCTTTTTAAACAGGCATCCTGTTTAGTTCAGTCTTTACTAACAACTTCATCAAGATCATCAAACAATCTCATTATGGGACGACTGTGCGTAATGACTTATTGAGTTATCCACTGACAGGATTAGACCGACAGAGACTTTCATCATCACCTTCCCACAGTAATCCTTCCAAGCTCCCCTGTGAAGATTAGTGATAAAAGAAAGTAATTGACAAATCTTTTGTGCTGACTACAATGTTCCTGAACCCATTATTATGAACATTTCTTTTTTTATTCTTTTTAAATGTTAGCATGTATCTGAATCGTATATAACTGTAACAGATCAAGTCTTCTTACCTTTTCATTCTAATGAATAATAAAACTGTTTACATGTGAGTGATTAACAATAAAAAGATAGAACTCATATAAAGACCCTAAAAAGCACATACGTGCTATTTTCTCGATAAGAGTTTAGAAATGGCGATACAGTTTTCCTCATTTTCTTGGGCTTATGTATTATGATGAAAGACAGTCTCCTAAGCATGTGTAGCTTCATAATTCGGAGTTTTTTGAGGGCTAAAAGAATGAGCGGATTATTACCGGCAGCCCATTTAAGGGGCTTAATGAGCACAGAGACTCAATTAAAGATGGAATTACCCCCTCATCAAAGAGCAGCTCAACTGTGGACTAGGACAGGAAAATATGACCTAGACACACGGAGACACACGCAAATACACATTTTCCACTTGGTATACGTAGTCAAGTCAGGACAATGTGTAAAAACAATGAGCATATTTGGAACTGAACGAACTTCACCAGACGATGGTCTCAGTGTGAGCAACAAAGAGATGTTGAATGTCTGTCTTACATAAAGGCCCACATACGTGTGTGTGAACACGAACACATCCACACACACAGGGCTCCATCAGAAAGGAGAGTTGATAAGGGCTTTAGCAGCTTGGCTCTATTTCATCTATTTAATAAGGAGGATTCACATGCTGCCTCTGTGCTGGTGAAACAATCATCCTTTCACAGACGAGCTACAATTCCCATAAATCTCCTTACCCAAGCAGATATTTTTAATCTTGTCTTTTTTTGTTGGTTATAAAGTGGGTCTAAGTAGCATTTTGTGCTTAAGACAGTCTCCTGATTAAGAGTGCTGGAACATTCAGGTGATGTGCAACAACGCCCCTACCTGTTGAACAGGTTGTTTCTCGACACCATCCGCAGGAAGCCTGTCGGATCAGTGACCGAGTTAAGTTTGTTGTTAAGTTCCTCGAACTGTTGGTCCAACAAATCTCCCGCTTCACTTTCAGTCTCGCTGCTCGAGCATCCTCTGACAGGGACAAAAAAAAACAAAAAAACAGATGAAGTGAAATACACTCATAACCGTTTAAATATTGGCAAGGAAAAGCCTCTTGAGCACAGCAGACAATACAGAGACTTATATTGTTTCTCTGCAGTTAAATCAACTCCACACTCTGTCGATCTGCCATAAATACACACTATTCAACCCACACGCCTGGCCCAGTTTCCCAGCCTTGAGCCCACTCTCTGATGATAAGCATAGTTAAATCCTTTTCATTATAATGCTGGTAATGCTGATCTAGTCCAGTGGGAGTCAAACACCCCCACCCCACTCTTACTCGCCACCACTCTCTTGCCTTCATGTCTGAAGCTTTTGTTCTCTGATGCACCCATATCAAGTTAACTCTAACTGAATGTCAGCATCTTTAGTCTCATGGTATCTGAGTGAGAACCTTGAGTGACTTGTAACCATTACAGAATCTGTCATCACCACAGCCATTTAAAATCCTTCAAGCAGGAAGCTCAGACCGAATCTTCTTGGACATGCTGATTTATTCATAAGAGATACTGTATATTGACCAAGAAATATAATATAAACGGTGAAGGAATTTAATGTATTAGCTAGATTTTGTGTAAAAAGTCATCATCCTTTCTTTCCAACACACACACACACCTCTTGTTTAATTTGTACCCCATTCATTTTGGACCCACTCGTTTCAGAGTGCTGCTGCCTGTGGTGCCATATTGTGCTCATCCAGGCGCAGCGGTGTGTATGCAACTTCCCATCAGAGTAGTAAATGAGCTGATAATGGGGCAGGAGGGCCAAGCTGCCAGGGTGGCAGAGACAGGCACTGCGAGGACCAGACTGGTACTATGGATCTAATCCCATCAAACCACTTTCTATACCCGCTCTTTCCAGATTATGGGTGAGGGGAGGTGTTGAGCAGTCCGTGTGAGAGGTGGGGTTACACCCTGGACAGTCTGTCACGGAGCTGGATCAAACCCCAACAGGAGAAATGTCACAAAAAGCAGTGCAGAACTTCAAATGTCGCTAGGTGGTTTTAACTTCTTACAGATGAATAAATCTGTCGTCTCTTTCTGCGGAGAGCGTCTGACTACACGCCCTGTTGTCTGTTGTTTACTCGCCTCTTCTGCTTTGACTTTTCCCACATTGATTTTTATCACCTCATCTCAACCTTCTTCTTCTTTCTGATAGCAAATCACTTTCTCTTTTCCTTCAGGTGCACTATTTGTCAGGTAGATTCAACATCTCAAGAGACACTGAGAGGCTGGTGTTTCATCTGGTCTGTCTTCAAAGGGTTCAACAGGGCTAATTAATGCTCTGCACACACACACACGTGCACAATAAAATAACCTTTCTTCAAGCAACTTTGGAGACATAGTTTCTGCAATCGCCTAAAAAAACATTAGTATGAATAAAAACCTTGAAATCGGAGATAAACTCTAAATTTCTAATGAACCTGATACAAGTTTTGCTTTATTTCTTTTGGCTTATTTTAATACCTAGAGAAAATGATATAAGTGTAAATTTTATTTTACATTTAAAAAATCCCAGTTATATTGAATAAATATATTTTCATTCAGTCAGCCTCATTTATGCTTTGGGGTTTTTTGTTCACTACAATTAGTCATTTTCCATTGAAAGACTTCCTGATTTAGCAATTATTTCTAATGTAGATTATTATTACTATTATTGTTGCTATTTGAACTGTTGTGATCATCTCACCTGCTGTAGTAAGACTCTACTCCCAGAGCTTCACGAGCGCTGGAAATGTGCTGCTCCAGAGAAGAGGCACTGACCGTTCCACTTCCACTTCCTTCCTGGAAGTCTGACCCTCCTTCTGAAATGCCCTCGCCAAGGTAAACTTCATGAAACTTCAGGATTCCTGACAAAACAGAGGCAAACATGAAGAATCTGCTTTTGTATGTTGATCAAGTGAAAGCTCAAAGTGATAGCCGATTGAATGATCTCAGTTTGGAGATCTAAAGCCAGAGACAAGATGCTGCTGGCATATTTTAAAACAACTCAAAATACCACCAATCTGGAAAAAAAGTAAAAAGTATTTCCTGCAAACACAGTTAGATAAATCTTGATGTGGCTAGCTACACTGCTAACATGAAAATGTTTGAAGAATGGAAATTTGTGGTGAAGCTAATGTGAAGATCTGTGCAAATTTACTAGAGTTGTTTTAAGATGGCAGTAATCCATTTTGGCCTTGACCCTGTTCAGACCAGCTGATAGCTTATCAGTCTGATCAGAATCAATCTGCTTCTTCAAACACTATCTCTTTAGTTTAAAAAAGCACTAATTTTCCCCACCTTTCTCTGTTTATGAAATGCTTTCATTAGTTGTTCAGAATACCAAGAAATATTGAATCATTTCGAAAGAGAGCTGTGAGTAAAACCATGTGTAGCTGTGCATCTGTGGAGCCAATTGAATAAAACAAACAACATTCAATAAAAGACAAGAGTAGGCTGCATGTGCCATCTGCTGCCTGCTAGATTTGTTTTAAGCAGAAGCATCAGAACAGGCTGGAGGGAGGAGAGCTCACCGAGAGACGGACTACAAGCTGTGTGTGCACGCATGCGTTTGCGGGTGTGTCAGCGCTGTAAAAGTGCACGTCCTCTCAAGTAAATTTCACGCCAAATTCATTGAAATGAACCGTAATTGCACATCATCAATTTGTGCACACACACACTCAGGAGTAGATGCAGCAAAATTTGCACAAATGAAGAAATCATGGATTTAGTAGCCCTTTTTATTGATTGCACTCTTTTGAGCTGGCCATGTTTGAGTGCCAGCTGGATGCCAGGGAATGCCAGGAAGTGACAGACAGGCGATTAGTGAGCAAGTGGCTTCCTCTTTGCCTGAGGCGATATTTAACGCTTTGAAGATCTACACTGGTCCCTGTAGTGTTCTTCCTGCTTGCAAGACTAGTGCCAGGGGGTCAAGTTCATCTGGTTGCCTGGGAGCTTGTCTTGATCAAATGTTGAGGGCCTGTGGCATGGGACATGAGTCACTGCTCTCATTTCCTCTTTTTTAAAGCAGACAGCAAAAAGAGGCTAAAGTACAAGAGTATGGCGCCGTGGGAACCATGTGACATGCATTGTTATTAATCCACAACTTTGTCAATTCTTGCAGTTAAACTGAGCCAAATGGAACTAAATTTGACTGATTTTATACATGTAAATGGGTTAAACTTGAATTTTTGTGCCAGTGAAATGATACAAATATGACAGTAAACAGTAATGCAAAAATAAAATGAATTAAAATAACAAAGAAAAAGGTTGTTTTGACTTGGTGTGAATCTTTTCGTCCTGACATGTGGGTGGATTCTCCTGGTTTGGCTGTCTCCCAATCTGTGTCACTGTCAATTAGTGTGGTTCATTTGCAGATGATTTCTGGGGTGAAGAGCGAGGTGGGGGGGCAAATCTTAACTGTGGAGTGGCAGGTGGCAGCGCCAATTGGTGTCAAAGATGGTCTTCTCACCCCCGGCAACTGATATCAAGCCTTTATTCCTTTATTTTTCTGCTTTGATTTGAACAAATAAGTGTGTATCACTCAAAATATGTATGTGATGTGAATCGCTCAGCTGCTACCACGTCGAAGATTTAACTCAATATCGATATGCCAATTTATATTTCACTAACAGACATGTTTGACTCATAGTTCTTGGGACTGTTTTAAACAAGGATCTTGTATTTAGCGCTCAGAGTGTGTGATGCAGATGAATCTAAGCTACTATCACACTTGATTTGAGCTCAATATCTGTAAAACTGACTGAGTTAGAGACTTTTTGAGTTCGCTGATATTGCTCAGTTGTGGCGGCCATCTTGAATGGGGTTGACTCCAAAAGGTGACCAGTTGTACGTGCACATGTATTGATTTCTTACTGAGTGTTTCATTCAATTTGGTTCAGGGGTTCATCAAATATTTAGCTGATACTACAGACGATTAAACATTCAGATAAGGAAAATATATGATGGTAATTACATGGTAATAAAGTGACAACAGGAAGGAATTTCAGTACATTAGTGAAAGATGTTTACAGGTAAAACAGGATGAAACCGTACCTGCTCCTGGAGCCAGCAGCCAGCTGTACAAATAGCCTGCAGCCATTGAGAAATACAGAACCAAGGCCCTCTGGCTGTTGACCGTGTCCAAGATGTGCTCCACTGTTACCGGCGTGTAGGGATCAGAGTCCTGCTGACCGGTCTGCCGCTCCACAAGCAGGTCGGCAAAGGCTCGAGTGCGACCCCGCTCTGCCACTGCCAGGGCCTCGTCATGATGGCCTGTGGTGTTAGAGGTCAGTTACAACTTGAAATTCCACAGTGATTTCTTGAATATACAAAAAAACAATTATTTGTTGGCTCACCAAGGCTGACAAGGACCCTTTGGAGAGCCTGGTAGCAGGAGGTTTGAAGATCAAACAGTGAGAGTTTATAGTCCGTGCTGTGTTGGGCTTCATGGCGGATGGTCTCAAACAGTGCAGATGCCCGGTAGAGCTGAGGGTAAATAAAAGCAACAACAATTTCAGACAATAACATGGTAATGTTGGATGATGTCTGCGTTCCTATTACTGAGGTACCTCGAAGGATATGAAGTACTACCAAAACTCCCACTACTGTCTTCAATTCAAAATATATACAGAACAACACAAATACAAGCAACAAAGTTTAAAAGATATTTTAAGTACAAAGACATCACTGTGTGTTTGATCCAAATTGATTTTGGCCACTAGATGGCAGCAATCCCCCTCACAGGTCATCACCAATCAGCTCTCCTTCTATTTTTGCTTCTCCACTTTCAACAGAAGAAATTACTGAAGAGTAGTTTGGTGAATGACCAACAAACAAACTTTTCCTCAGCTTTGGTTCACCTAAACTTTAGGAACAAAGGAGTGAGATGCTAAACAATTCGCTGTGAAATAAACACTGAGAATTTGGCAGGTCTGTCTGCACTAGCAGACCTTTCCTCTCAGTCTCTGACACAGGATTGAGGGAGGGAGACAACAGAGAGGTGGGGCAGCAGGCAGTGTTACACACTAGCCATGCAGAGTTTACCTGGAGTGCTGATTCATGTGAGCCTTTTATTGATTTCCTATTTCTGCACTTCTAGCAGCCCTGCAGGATGACTGGGACTGCTACAGGGCCACTCTCCCGGAGTCCGGGACAAGCAGAGAGAGTAAAACACTCACACCACTTGACCACAGTCCATACAAGACAAAGAGCTGCAGCACGGAAAAGGTTACTGCTATGGATTCAATGTTTTTATATGAGCCTTGTAGCTCTTGTAGGTGAAGGGAAAGAGAAGCAGAGTGAGTATATTTCTTGTGTGCACTTGTATATGGATCCACTGCAGCTGATGTGGTGTATTCCAAGGTCATGCAGGAAAGTATGTCAGAGGGAATGAAGAGGGGGGGGGAGTGGGGATCACCAACAAGCCTGAGAGTTCTGCTGCATTAGTGCTAAGGACAGAACCGCTAATCTAAGGCTGGTTTCACTGATAGGTTTCTCTGTTCCACTGCTACTTCAATCAGTTAGACTTCTGACCATCCCTTTACGAGTAAAACTCATTTCCCACATCTTTCCTCCAACTTGAGCCTTTCTTCCCCGTCCTGTGCGACGAGTAATCAGAACTGTGACTTGCATCACTGTAGTGTGAGAAAAATCCTCCCCATTATGAAGCTGTTATGTATTCAGACAGCACTCTCTTGTTTTACTGTCACTGACACAACCCCTGCTTTTATCTGACATGTAAAGTGAATGTCAATGTCAAGCTGAATTGGAGCTTCATACACACAAAACTCTAATGATTTTTTTTTTTTTTTTCTTTAAATAACCCTCCTGAGGAAATCTCATCCTTTGTGCCAGATAACATCAGACACATAGGCTTAATCTACAGTAGACCACTGATATTTAAGGAAGCAGGAATTTATCGATTCACGCTCGCCCAGATATGAATGTGAGCTCCTCTCGGAGGGAGCAAACACTGCTGAAAAAGCTGATTTGAATCAGGACACGTCAATCAGCGAGTGGCTGTGAACACCGGGATCACTGCTTGGGGTGATAAAATACAATTAGGTTTAAATATATAGAGAATGAGGAACATGAGGTCAAGAACTCCCGGTCTACACCTACAGCTGCTTTATACGTTTAAATCCAAGCTTCTGCAAAAATTCCAGTAAGAAGTGGGCCAGGATGTTTACCAAGGTTATTTGTACAGACAGGACGAGCTCATGAATAATCATTTGATCTATACGCTGAAGACAAAATATGTCCTTTCTAGAGATTCACCCTGAGGGATAGAAACTGACAGGCAAAAAAAAAACACCTACAGTATATATGAAAGCCAAGGACTGAATCCCAGTAAGTTGCAACAAGGACAGAGGATTGTTACGTACTGTGGACGAAACTGGAAGGCAAACATACAGTGGAAAATATGTTGTGTTGGCTTGTTAAAATAATATTTTGCTTTAATTGAACTCAAATTCCTCAATATGACTCATAAGAACTCGGGCTCAGCTCTGGTCACCACCTTGGTTCAATCTTTTTTTTTTCCTGCTCATGTTGTGGGATAATTGCAAACAGGCAAAGATACTTCTTTTCTTTTTTTTTTAAAGTATGATGCAGGACTGCAAAAACAAAAAGCTATCTGGGTCACATAGATGGTATTTGTGTGCGTGTAACATAACAAGGATTTAGAGTTTTTTTTTTTGGATCTTGAAAGTGAAAGTAGCTGAAAAACGTCCCTCCAGACACACATGACAGCCACCGCTGCAGGCAGACTGTCAGACCTGCGTGTGGCTATAAGCCAGAAATTAAATAAATAAATAACTATATAAAATCCTGAACAGTAGCGTGTGGACAGACTGCAAAGAGAGAGATGTTAAGAGGATAATTCGTGCTTGCCAGGTGGGCAGTGAAGAGGAGTGTGTGTGTGTGACTTATTCCTGAGACAATACACACCGATATGAAAAAAAAAAAAAAAAAAGTTCCCTCATCTGTCGCCTGTCTGCTGAGATGACAGCATTTACTGGCTCTACAGATTCTTCAGCATACTGCCAACAGCCGCGTTCCAGCTCTACATCCACATCTCCCCTTTTTCTTTCCCTCTTCTCCTGCTGTTCTTGTTCCTCTGGGCTCTTTCCTTCACCATAAGGTTATTACTGAAAGTTTATTTCCCACCCTTTATGTGTTTGGACATCTACCTCCACCTCTCATTTGTAAGCGCTGCCAACCTCTAAGCCAACAGATGTGGGCTTATTGGAGGTCAGTTTTAACTACAAGGGGTGGAATTCGCTGGAAGGAGTCCAAATCAAAGGGAAGTAGATGTGAAGAGGACCGAGTCAAGGTGACTCCAGGCAAGAAGAGGAGGAAAGGAGGGACACTTTACCTGATGTTGGGCCTCCTCCAGATTCCCGCTGGCCCACAGAGAGAGCCCCAGACGATGGCGGATCTTCGCCTCGTCCTCACGCCGAGCCAGCTGCTCTGCAAGCCGCAGGCCTGTCAGAAGAGGAAGAAACGGCAGCAGATGAGTTTGGGAGCGGAGAGTAAAAATTTATTCCGAGCAGACCGACTCTTGTGTATCTTTGAGAGTAACAGATGTAAGCATAGCGTGGTACTGATGTTCTGACAGCGAACAGGTTTGGATATTTGGCCTCAGTTGTGAGGAACTGATCGTGTGCTGGGTTTTAAGCACACGCACAGACACACACGTGCACATCCAGCCTCTGGCAAAAGGGGAAAAGTGTTAGCGCACTAATCGGACTGCATAGTAATCAATGCAAAGGATTAACTGGGTGAGCAAACACAAACACACGCGGAAGGCTTGCATAAAAGAAGTCACACAACATCCCAAAGACGTAAACAAATATTTGAAAACACACTGATGGTTTAATAATAGACTTCATGCAAACACAGTAAAGGATACCTTGTGATATTTTGTTTGAGACACTCAGAGCTGTCTATGCAAACAGCAGAATATGTACCTGTAGGAATGTCTGTGTCATGTCACCTGGCAAGTGCACGGTTTGTTGTCACTTCAAGCAGGGAGGAGCATTTCACTTCTTTGCATGTGTCCCTAGTCTGCTTGCAGAGCAATCAGTTCTGCTCAATTACAGAGATGAAAATGCCACTCTGTCTGTGCAGGACAATGATGAAAAGAATAATAATTTGACAGGCTCAGAGCCACACATCACCCACAAGGTGTTAAATGCTCAGCAAGCCGTCTAGCTGTTTACACCAGGCTTTTTTTCCCCATGCACAGTCTCTCCCTGTCGGCATCTGCCCGTCTGTGTGACGAAGGGGTCGAAACATGCTTTTTTTGGTCAAAGAGGGGAGAAAATGGGCCAATCCAGACCGAGTATGAGTCTGCTGGTCTCTGCTTTCCTGGAAAACAATCTGTGGTTGGACCAGATAAGCCGAGAACAGAGAGTGTGACCTGAAAAGGACAGCTGATTCCAGCAAGTCCAGCACACAGACTCTGTGACTCCTCCACGGCTACGCTCGTCGGTAGTCTTTGAAGCCGAGCCCGCGATGGTCTCCCCTCACTCCTTATCTTTCAGCACACCCTCCCTCAGCCTGCCCACATGCCCTCTTCTCCCTTGCATCTGCTGCGCTCCTGTTTCTCATCCTCTCATCTCTGCGCACACGGCCCCCCCAAGCCTCCACCACACTCTCTACCTGTTTCATCTTTACCGTGGTGGCGGTGCTTGCAGGGACTCTGCACTGCTTAGGGCTCATTAGGCGCCGGAGCAAGAAAGAGGAAACAGATCTAAATTATCCTTTTTATTCTCTGACAGTCTCACCCCTCACTCTTCTCAACTCCATTTCTGAGCCTTTCATCTGCACATACACAGACAGACACATATACATCCACACACACATATAAAAAAAATCCTATCTTTCTCCAAGCTACTCTCTGATAGTTCTTTATGATCAAGCCTGAATGTCAACCAACTCTATGTTTTCTTTATTCTTCAGCTGACAGTGAAATAATACATGTGAATTATGACTCATGCTGATCTCTGTCTTTCCCCTCCGCCTGCCTGCCAGCCTTCTTTTTGTCTTCATCTCTCTTTTCCTCGCCTATTACTCTCTCAGTCCTTCTCTTCTCCCACTCTGTATCATTCAGTGTCTGTCACTGTCACCGTGTGTGCCTTTGGTGTGCCCGGCAGGCACAGTCACGTAGCGGCAGCTGACGCGAGGATGTGGCCGTGGCTGGCTGCACCCTGAAGAGCAACTAGAGAACACTTTAAAGGCTGCATGACAGCTGGGTGAGAGGCCCTCTGCAGCCGCCCAAGGCCCACACACCTCTGCCTTTGGTCATAGAATCCCTCATGCACATCTGCACGTGCACCATGCAGCTAACAAAAAAGCCCGGCGCGTGCACGGACGTGTGGCACGTAGCAACAAAGTGCCTTTTGATCATGACCACATGCGGAACCAGGAGCAGAGTCTGTGATATTGTAGAAAAATGGGGATAACAGCCCCCCACACTCCCTGCAGGGATGAAGCCTTGCTAGTGTTGCAGTGGATTGTGCAGATGAAAAGTGTCACGAACAGTTGAGCACCTGATGACAAAAGAGAGCGAGGTACAATGCCTCTCTCCACTCTCACTACGGCTCTGCAGGTCAACCCTGCCATGAAGTGGATGTCAGACACATACAGCACCAAATAAGCTGTTTGAATGAAAGACATTCAGCACCCAGACTGACACGTTCCACGGTTTAAATCCTTATCAAATATACAGTGAACAAATTTTAAAGGCCAAATAACGTTTTCAACCCAGATGGCGTTTTATAGTAAATATTGACACTGAACTCTTCCTTCTCTGAGTGAATAAACATCTTCCTCTGAGATTTGTCTGTTGTTGTAATATTTTTACAGCGTTTTAAAGGTTTGTTTCTTACAATAAGCTCAGACCTAAATACTCAAGCTCAAGTAAAAGAAATGATTGAGTGAGTAATATTAGATTTAAAAATACACTAGCATGGAAAGTTTGAGCAACCTCTGCTTGAAACCACCCTTATTATGGATAGTTAAGAACTGACCTGATTTCTGAAAGGCATGAAATTAAAGATAACGCATTCCTTTAAAATTTCAAGCAAGATAAAAAAATTTAATTTCCAGCTTTTACAGTTTAAATAAGGGGAAAAGGAAAAGAGCCTGAAGAAAAATGTGGGCACCCTGAACTGGAAGAACTTACCATCAACCCTTTTTATATATTTCCTTTTTTACTTAGAGTCTTTTGGGGGATTTTTGTCCATTTTTCTCTGCAAATGCATTCCAGTTCAGTCAGATAGTGAGTCTTACTGGCTGCACTGCTCTTCTGAGGTCTGTCCATAGATATTTCATAAGAAACTGAGTGGAACCCTTTTCAGTTCTTGAGGACATCCACTGTGAAGCTTTAGTTGCTTCCGATGATTATTTTGCCTGTGTTAATGAATTAATTGTCCCTTTTTCATGGTGAGCTTTTTACAGATGATGGAATGTTTGCTTCCAGAGTTTTCTTCATTTAATTGACTCAATTATCTTTCTGACACTGAAATGTTTTCTGTGCCACTGGCGGCATCAAAGGGCCCAAAGCATGATCGATTTGTGCTCAAGCAAAGCAGTGGGAGGGATGTTGTTTTAATAAAATGTAAATGCTTTGTATCACAGCTATACCTTCACTCACTGCAGCCAAATATCAACTTGTATCGACGGAACTTGTTTCCAAAATGCATTACCCTTCGAAAATGTGAATTTGCTCAGTTTTGGCACTGAATTTCCAAATTCAAATGCAAAAATATAAACTCCTTATTCAAAGTCTTTTTTTTTCTGTAGCTGTGGCTTAGTAAAACGCTCAAGACTCAACTAGTTGTTCCTGAAGGTCTTTCACTGTCAAATGAGGCTTTAATCAGCTTCTGTAGTCCTTCAAACAGCAATTATATCTGTGAAAAAGTTCTTTCATCTGCCTTTTCTGGCAGTAAGAGGAGTTTTTTGCTGGGATTGCCAACAATTTGCAGTCAACAACATACTGTAGAGTGGGAGTATTACACACTGATTCTATGTAAACTTCTCAAACTAAAATCATAAAGTTATATATGAACACTTTTACAGTACATGTTTTTCTTTGTCAGCACCCAAAACTATTATTGGCACAAAATGGGTCATGAATGTGCAAAATTTAACCCAAGCAGGTGCTGTTCCTTCCTCATTCCTGAAAAACCTATTTTATTTAGATTATTCTTAAGTCGACAGTCTCTGTGTAAAAAGAGGGTAAAAGTTAGAAAATGGTTTGAATGTAAAAGTAAAGACGAGGAATTTCAGAATGAAGCAACTATTCTAAAAGAAAAGTGTTATGAAGCGTTTTGGTGGTTTAATCACAGCAGTGGTCTTGATACTCTGCAGACTGACTCACATGTACTGCACATGTGCAAAATTAGGTGAACACAGAGACATGCATGTCTCATTCTGTGCAGATAGTCATTTTATGTTTTGAAAGTCTTTTGTCCCTGAGACATAACAACAACACTTGTCTTAAAATACGTCCATGGTTTAAACTGAAGTGGTTAAGCATTTAGGTTTTAATGCACCAGTATTAACTGAGATTTATACTGTATATCAGACTGGACGGTGGTGCAGCTTGTAGCACTGTTGCCTTGCAGCAGATAGGTCCTGAGTTTCAAACTTGGCTGGAACCTTTATGAATGAATTTGCATGTTCTCCCCGAGTTTGGGGGACTCTAGTTTTCTCACTAGAACCAAAAATATGCAGTTCTGGTGCAAACGTGTGTATGAATGGTTGTTTGTCTCTATGTGGCTCTGCAAGGTGTACTTTGCAAGAGACCCCCCTCTCCCATAACACTGAACAGGAACAAGTAGGTTTAGAAAATGGATATAAAAAAATAAATGCTTTCTTTAAATTTGTGATATACAAAAATCTTTTAACTTGGTATATTTAACTAAATATTATCTAATGAAAAAATTGAGAAAGTGTAAGTCAACATTGATCTTTGTACCTTTGTGTGAAATGAACCTTTTATTTAATACTAAGAAAATGTCAGATGATATTACAGGAAATTAGAGTGGCACAAACTGTTACCTTGGTAGAAACTGTGAGTGTCTTTCAGTTGTTAATTAGGTTGTTTATATGTCAAGCACAGTTAGTTTATCTTTACGAAAAACTACCCAACACATAAAATCAGACAAGTATAAACACATTCACAGCAACTTGGTGGTCAGAACATTTCAGCAGCATTTGTGCCAGTTTTACGATTTAAAGCCGCTTTTCTAGTCCTCTTCCCAATTAGTCTTTTTGTGCCAGAAATAGTAGCCAAGCAGAGCAACATGAAAAGTAACAAAACAAAAAACAAATAAAAGTAAAAAAAAAAAGTAGAAAAAAGACAAACTGAAAAAAAAAATCATGGCAACCTTTTAGTTTGGGTAGGTTGGCTAGAAATAATTGGCTGCCAAGGATATTGAAGTCATTGCTCCTTTTTCAAAGCCAGAATAGGGGAAATATGCAAGGACAGTGAGGGGAGACAACACTAGGACAGGGTGGAGTCAGAATAGCCTGTCAGCTTTGTTTCTATTAGGACTCAACAAGCAGACCTGCAGTGAACGGATGGTCTGCAGCAGACCCGACTAACTTCTAGGAGTAGATTAAGGTAAGATAGAAGTGATTCAGTTTTGTCTCTTTGCATTCTGGCCCTGCAGGTGAAATGCAGGGGATGAATTTGAATGTGAAGTCTGTCCATGGATTTGAACAAAGTTGGCAGTGTAGACATTTAGTTTCTACATCCTCAGAGACATATACTTCATGAAGTGTCACTAACATAATTAAATTTTGGAGACCGAGCTTTGGGTTTTTATTTCACCATAATCTGTAGAGGACACAAAAACGTGAGAGGCGGGAGTCTGACAGTCTTTGCGTGAAAAGATTCTTTTAGCAGTTCTCTGCAAAGACCCCTGTGAGAAAGTAGATACAGAAGTGTGAAAAACAGCCAGCGGTAAACAGGAGAAATACTTTGGCAGCATTCTGATAGGTTTGCAAAGACAGACATATACAAATGCTGGTACACCTATACAGCTCAGAGGACAACACAAATGCATAATACTCACACAAAATCCCCCTGTGGACGTATAACACATGAGTACAAAAGCTCAGACACACTCACACATGCACACAGCCTAATAAAAGTGTGGCAAGAGCTTAGCAATAAATAGGCTCTGAATTTCATATTCATGAATTCACAAACTCTAAGCCTATCAGCTTGAGCAACAAAGGCAATCCTTGCTTTCCCCCTGCTCCCCTTAACTCACTCACCTTCCTGCAGGTACATGACAGCTTGTGAGTAGTTCTGCAGTGCATGGTGTGTTCTCCCCAAGCTGCCATAGGCCAGTGTCTTGGCAGCCAAGTCATTAGTCTGAGCTGCCACACTCAGGTGCTGCTCTTGAAACACAACTGCTCGCTCGTAGTTTCCAAGTGACTCATAGGTAAGACCCAGATTGCCGTAGGCTCGAGCCTGTCGTGTGGTGCTTCCTGTTTCTTCAGCAATCTCCAGGTCACTTTGGTGGCATCTCAGGGCTGTCTCATACTCCCCCATAGCTTGGTACACAGCACCCAAACCACAGCTGGCATCACCCTCCAGTAGTCGGTCCTGGGTGTCGCGAGCAATTGCCAGTTGGCGCTCCAGACAGGAAATGGCCTGCTCGTAATTGCCTAATTGGCTGTGGAGTGCACCGAGCTCACCATAGGCCTGAGCTTTGCCTCCGCACTCTCCAAGCTCATGTGCCACAACAAGTCGTTTCTCAAAACACACAAGTGACTGCTGTAGGTTTCCCATGGCCCTGGAGATAAATAGAGAAAGTCAGTAAAGCACATATAAACTAAGATTTGGAAGATTAAAAATACAATAAGACTACTTGTCTTCGATTTATATTTTCTCTGAAAACTGAATGATTACCAAAATATTTGTAGGTTTTTAACTGCTGATAAATATAGACTAACATATCCATTAAAGCATGCATTTGAAATGTTCTCATGTCTAAGCAGAATCATTTTAAAATGTTACTGCTTTTATAGGGCAACATTATTTGCAATCCTCTATTATGATATGGGGGATCCTTCTTTCCATTTGAAAATTTTATTCACCTTCACAGATTTCAAACAGACTTTTCATGCATTCTCAGAGACACTGTCAATCGCTGTGTACCGGTTCAAATGGAGTATTACAAGAATAAAAGCCTTCAGCCTAATTAATGTTGTGTGATAATGCATTTGCTTGACTAAGAAGTGCAGAGAGATGAGAAGCATTTGTGTTTGATGTCTATTATTCCCTTCTGAACTCATGCATGGCAAATACAGCTGTGTGTGATTACTTTGGTGCCATGCTCACGTTGCACAATGAGAAGAAAATCGTCTCTGAAATGAGTATTTCAGCAGGCTGTTTGGATTTTATTTCGCAATAATCTCCCAGGTTTCTATCTGCTCTTCAAGGCACGTGGCAAAATCAAAAGAAAAAGAGACACAGGATGCAAGAAGTTTTCCTGCAACACCCCAACCACCCCCATCTTAGACATCTGTGCACTAAACTACTTTGCATATGTTTAAGGTCAAGGCCAGTAGGCTGCTGCTGACACAGCTAGCACTACATTCATATCCAAGCAATGATCATCACAAACATGCATCTAACTGTGGGGGTCTTGATAGTGAGCACAAAAAGAAACTAATTGCACACTGCTGTAATTACTGGTAAAGCCAAAGTCAATAAACTAACTTGCTACAGCATAGACGTAAAAAAACATAACACAAAATGATTAGCAAAGAAATTGTCAGGACTCACCTGTGTCCATTGCCTAAGCCTCTATAGGCCTTCTCTTGGTCCTGCATGTGATTTAAGCTCTGTGCCACTGATAAATATTGGTCATAGTACTTGATAGCTTCCTCAAAGTCACCAAGAGCCTCGTAACAGTCTCCCAGGTTTCCGTATGCCCTGCCACGATCCATTACTGCTTCATTTCCACTTAGCTGCTGCAAGGTAGCTAGCTGCTGCTCCAGGTAGCCAATAGCCTCTTCCATCACTCCAACATTCATTTTTGTGATGCCCATATTTCCATAAACTTGAGCCTCCACGACCGGATCCTTCAATCTCCGACCTAGCTCTAGCTGCTCCTCATAGCTCTTGAAGGCCATGGCATACTTTCCAAGGGCCATATAGACAGCTGCCAAGTGGCCGTGGGCTTTGCACTCCCCTGACACATCACCAAGCTCTTGGTATACCTCCAACTCTTGGGTGTGGTAGCCGAGAGCTTTGTCATATTTCTGCACAAGTCTGTAAGTTGCACCGAGAGCAGCATACGCACAGGCCTCCATCCTGCGCTCCTTAACCTGAAAAAAGAGCAAAAGAAATATGAGGAAATACTAGAAAAAAATGAATTTGTATTTATGATCATTTGTTATACAAATCTCATGTAATATAATTGGCCTCACCTGGTGAGCTAAAGCCAGTTGTTGCTCATAAAACTGAATGGCTCCAGCCACATCCTTTTTACAGACAAATATATCTCCTAAGTTCCCCAGAGCTCTAAAGCGAGCCTGAGAATTGTTCAGAGACTGGGCCAGTGACAGCAAGTACTTCTGACACTCCTCTGCTTTAGCAAAGTCTCCAAGAGCCTTGAAAGCCAAGCCAAGGTTACAATATGCCTTGGCCTGACTTAGTTTGTCATGGAGGTCCTTGGCTAAAGCTAGGTCCTGCTCATAGTATTTGACGGCATCCTGGTAGTTGCCCAAGCAGTAGTGGGCATAACCCAGATTGTGACAAACTTTGCCTTCACTCTCCATATCCTGGAGTTCAGGGGAAAGTCTGAGGTACTGCTCGTAGTAGGGCACAGCTTGAGGAAACTCTCCTCGAGAGCAGTGGAAGTTGCCCAGGTTTCCCAGAGCTCGTGCTTCGCTCTGTACATCTCTGAGCTCTCGAGCTATGTTGAGGTGGTTCTGATAATGCTGAAGGGCACGGTCATGGGCACCAAGGGCCTGGTAAGCTACAGCCAGGTTGCCATGGGTGGAGGCCTGCGAGGCCCTATCATTGACCTCCATGGAGATCTGCAGTTCCTGACGATGGTAGCGAACAGCTTGGTCAAAGGCTCCAAGGGCGTTGTAGGCATTACCCATATTACCATAAGCCCGACCCTGGGCAGCATAGTCGTTCAGCTCCTGAGCAATAGCCAGGTGAGTTTTGTGGAGTTTCAGTGCAGTCTCATAGTCCCCCTTCATCTGGTGGATAATGCCTATGGAAACATTAGAGAGAGAAATGGGGTAAGGCTAAGGAGCCACTCAAGGGAAAATTGGAACTGAATAAAATTCCAGCGCCTCGTCAGCTCTTTGTGTTAAAAACAAGTCATTTGGTTGTTAAAATATGCTCCCTGAGCCATCTGTTCTCTGCTTACACAACACACTCGCCCGCAGAATTATGGTCATTAAAATGTAGTGCAATCAAACAGAGTTACTATAACATCAAAATTGACTCTCTTGATTGCTTAAACAGTCTTTGATCACTGCGTCTTCTAAGGATTTTACCAAAATCAACAACTTTTCCACATGGGTGGAAACACACCATAAAAGAACAAGACAGAAAGAGGAGTGAGTGGAGAGAATATAAAGCTCAGCAAACGTCTTTAGAAAAACATAGATAAATGTGGAGAAACTATAAATAATGGAGAAACCAGTGCATTGAGCATTTTATGTCAAACAAAGTACTACACTTTGAAAAATAACAACTTTACTCCACAAGCCAGGCAGCCATCTGCCAAACATGCATTCATTCTCCCACTATTCAAATGAATGTGTGCACACACCTGTATACTAATGCCGACTGAATAAAGAGACATCACATCATATCTGCTGGAGCTCTTCATCCTTCACAGATTCAATTTTAATCTTTATGACTCTTCTCTAGAACTGTCACTCAGCTATCAAATCAACCAGTGGTACCAATAATATCACAGTTTATGGAGACTAGACAGCACAGCTGCTGGTGGGCAGACAGGGAGAACTACAAAACAAACTACTACACAGAGTGATCATTATTGCTCTGCTACGTCAGCGCTGAATAATGGCTTGGTGTCATGTGGGAACCGATGGGACGGAGGAAGAACAGCTCTGGAGCCAGAGTGGGAAAGAACCAGCAATGGAGAGAAGCTTTGTGGCTTGTGGCAAGCGTGAGATGGTGGCGTTGGGATTAGTTACCACCATGTGTTTTTTCCTATTTATTTCATCCGAAACCTGCTACATTATGGGGCTAAACACAGTGTATATAAACATTAGGAATGGAACCAAAATAGACAGCCTACGCATTTCCATGCAGGCCAAGGTAGAACGAACTACACTGCATAACAAGCTTTGGTGTGGCCGCAGCCTGGCCCATTGAATTTTATACACACAAATCTAATAGGTCTTAAGGTCAAGTGTAAAGGAGTATTAATTAAAACGAAACTTGCCTCATGAATGTTTTTTTCTGGGGAAACTAATCAACATCCATACCTGCTAAAATAGGATGATTATTCAATACAGACTTGCTGACACATCCTACCTGCTGTTTCTTTGCCTGCTTGCCTCCTCAGATTGAAAGTAATCTAGACTGATATGATACTGCAGTCAGCAGGTCATGGCCCTGAAGAATTAATGAGCTGGAAGTATCACAGCATAGAACACACAGAGAAGCAAAATGATCAAAGATAAGTTTCGTGAGTAAATGACCTGATTAAGACTTTAACAATTTGTCAAATTTACGTCATCGTAACCTGGAAGAAGTAAAAAAACAGTGACAGAGATCTTTTGGATTACAGGTGTGGATCATAGGTCTCCACCGTGGACAAACACTCTAGTTTTGTGTATCTTTGGAGTATGGAGGCATGTTAAGATTCACAGCAGGCTGTGTGTGGGAGCACTGACAGCCACAAAGTCACTCCCAAGGTTGTGCTTTCCCAAATGGATGCTGATGTTACTGGGGACATAATGCCTACTGATGTATTACCAGCAAGCATGTTCCATGCTGCAGGCTAAAAATGGATCTGGGGTTTGGTGATGGACACAAGGGTAAAAGGAAACAGGTTAAAGGCTGCAAGAGGCACGGTCAGGTTTCAGGCTGGCGCTTGGAAACTGCTGCCAAAAAATGTCATAAGCCTTAGGCAATGCCTGGAGACACACTTGAAGCAAAAAAAAAATATCTCCAATCCCCCCCTATATGGTGAGAGGATTATAGAGCCCTATGGGAGTCACATCCCATAGAACAGTAAATAAAACAATTCTAAACATGACAGCAAATTCTGCTGCAACCAAAAACTGGGAAGAACAGGTGGCAATGGTTGTGGGAACGGTTTGTGCATGTGTGATGTGCGCTGTCCTCATCAAAAGGACCTAAAGATGAATTAATATTTTAAACTGATCTTTGATCATTACTGGGGTGTACTACACTCCTCTAAAATTATTAATTATCTATCTCAATTATTTGCTGCTGCCGGGGGCTAAAGTCAGTGTTAGAAAACAGGAGAGATGACCAGTCTGAGCTGAAAGATACAACTAATTTTCATTCTGCAGGGAAAAACATGATTAGAATTTGAATCAATGGTAAAGAATATGATACTGTATCAGTGGAAATATTGATGCTATTTAATGCTCAAGTAAAGGAGGCTAATATGGACAAAATATTTATAAAGCATCTTATTCAAGTCTGCAAGTCTTTGAAGTGAATCCCACTGAGGCCCCACCACAGCTAATATAAATAGTTTAAAACATCTATTTTTTTTAATTCTGGAAAATAAATTAGTCAAGGGTTCGCAATATGAAATCAAATATGTTTGACAAATCAAAAAACCCTGTCTTGTCAATATTGCTACCAACAGAAAGTTTAAAATACATTCAGTTCTTTTTTCTTAAGTGAAGCAGGGTGGAACATAGCAGGCTTTTTTCCAAACAGATGGTCTGGTTCAGATCTAGTAATTAAAACGTTATTTAAACATTAATTCTGCTCCTCTTCTACACAGAATAAATTCAAATGTTAAATGCCAAATGAGATGCTCTGTCTGAACACATTTCATTATCAGAGATAATCAATGAATGTCTAGATCATAATAAATATCACTTTTTACTGTCTGAATTCAATAGTGTATTGTATTATCTGTTGGTGCGAGGCAGTGAGCTGATGTTGTAGACTCAAATGGCAGGATCTCGAGCGTTAAGGTATCAAATCTTCAGCTGCAGACATCTCCTGCCGTCTGACTGACAGAGAGACAGGAAAGAGAAAGATTAAAAAGAGCCGGTGTGCGGATAAATGGATGATTGCTCAGTGGGTGGTCTGCCAACAACAACATGCAGAGTCCTCCAGCTGATCTGTTGTCCTTTTACTCTGTCTCTTTCTGACCTTCACCCCTCCTTCTGCTCACTAAAACCAACAATCCCCACACTGTCCACGCGCACAAACACACACATTCACACACACCATATCCGATTCCACCAACTGCTTTAAGAAAAATGTTCAGTCCAAACTTTTTGTTGCACTGCACCATCTCCTGCAGATTGCATTTCATGCTGAATTTGCAGATGCTCCAAGAAAAGGGCACAGTTGCTTAGTTCAGAAGAATAGAATAGGTCTTTTGATTCATTTAATAGCCCTGCAGTGAGTGGAATAATAGCTGCGTAAGGCGAGCTGCACCTATGTGTGGACAGTGTTCTTCATAGTGCCTCTAGTCCAGTTTCTGGCTCAGTCCCCGGTCCTGAGATTATGAGGGGCCATAAAAGGGGAAGCCCTGAGTGTCTGCTGATTTTCCAGCAAACTGAAATTTGAAGCCCAGTTAGAAAGATCCGCTAGCACGGAAAGATCTCTCAAACAAAGTGAAATAAGCCTGTTATGTTACAGATTTTACCACCATCTCATCTGCTTTCCAGCTTCTGTTCCATTTGCCCATTTTTCTACTTTTGATAAGCTGTATTTACAAGGCTATTAATGGAGAGTTAGACATGTCAACAACCTCAGAGAACTGAAATCTTTGAGTTAATTGTTCCCTCATTTCACCATCTCCTCATAGGATTCCTTCATTCACTCCGTCCAAACAATTAAGTTCCCTAAATTCCACTGTAAACTCACGTCTCTCGGGCTCCCTTTCCTCATCAGACTAATAACACATCTATACTCACTGCTGTTTCCAGAGACTGAGAAACAAAACAGAGTAATCTCTATTCTTAAGTGCTCCCGGCCAGTCTGGTCCCTGTCTGTAGTCTGCTCCAGCTGTGGGCAGTCAGAAAACACAGTACTGGAAAAATACTGGATTCCTGTCCAATAAAAACCACAATGTGGAGACGAGGTTGACACAGCAGTAGCTAAAACACACACAGATAAGGAAAACTGATTTGCTTGAAAAGATACTTGAATATTACGATTCCTTTTATAATTTGATGCAGAGGAATTCTGAGTTTCAGGGACATTTTTTTTGTTTAGTTTTTTTTTATTATTTAAATGTAACATATAACCCATGTTACCAATAAAAAGACAAAATTCAGAGTCATCCAGGAGCTTTATGTCAGTTATTTTACAAATCCTGTAAATCAGACGTCTGGTTGGAGCAGTGTTATACAACAGATCTACTGTTGCACATTACTGCATTCCAGGGTTTATTCTCCCATGACTTGCAAATCATGAAAACGGCAAAAGGAGTTTTTTTTATACAAGGTCAGAAAGTGATTCAATTTTAAGTAGAATTGTTTCCCATTTATATATAAAAAAACAAAAATGTGACAAGATCTAAATATGAAGCATCTTATTGTCTGGTTCCGGGTTTCTTCGTGAACTCTGTCTCACTGTTGCTTTCTTCTTTTTGTTGCTTTTGTTTTTGTAAACATCAGCAGAAAGCGTTCCCTGGGGATACTGGATAAAAGGAAGATAGAGGGGAGAAAAAAAAAAAAAAGCTTAATTAGGATTTTTGCTTCCAGCCTTTCCAGCTGATGGAGTCAACCTTTCATGAGACTTCTCAGACACATATGGTTAAACGAGGAGGTGTGATTCCAGGACAGCGAGCACATAATGGCAAAAACATAAACCAGCTCTTCAAAAGTCTCTTTGAAGTCAAATGCAAGAGGGAAATAATACCATTTAGATTCTGTTTTGTGAATACCAGAAATATGAACTACATGGAAACCCATAGCTTCAGTCCTGTCTCAGATATTAAATATTGCTGACTAGGGGGTAAGTTGGCCAATTAATGAATAATAAATGGGACTGGAATGCAACATTTCATATCCTTTATAGGTCAGAGTGTGCTGAGCCATGGCTGCTGGTACCGCTGGGCATCATGGTTAGATATTAAAGCACTGCAATCTCTATACAACTGTACCTAGGAGCCATGTCAGTTGTTGCTCCACCCACGCTACATGCAACATTAACAGCAAGCTGTGAAGGCATCATAAAAGTTTGTGCTTTCTCATTTCTGCAACTTTTTTTCCCCTCCCAGTTCTCCCTCAATGTTTTCGGCTTTTATCATTGCTTGTTAATCTTCATTCGATCATCTGCTCCCTCAGAAACAACAGCCTGTTAGTTTTAGCCCGCATCTTCTCGTGATGAGCAGGCCTGCGGGCACAGATGATGTGGAAAAAAACAATGCACACCCTTTCGCCGCAAACAAAAACAACAATGGGGCAATTACAGACTGATGCTTCACAACCTCTACTTCATTCTCCGTTATCTTCATTATTCAGTTCCTCTTGAATCAGCTATTAAAGGTAATTAAGCGATTCATCAAGTCAGTTTCAATTACTGGGAGCTTGACAGCTGCAGATTAGAATCGGTGGGGGTGAGCGGAGACAGAGTGAGAGAAGGAAGCATCAAAAAGTAAAACCAGAAAAGTACTAACAGCAGCCCTGAGACGGGCAACAAGCTCCGCTGGGTGTCAACAGTTACTGTAGCTACATGGTTGTTTAAACTGTCCAGTCTGTCTCCACAGATCAACAGGCTTCAACGTCACTACCCACTCCTTCAACATGTGCTCAATCACCAGCTGACGACCTCCGATGCTAAATCACCTACATTGTCATTATTCTGTCATGACTGGAAGAACTGTAATATTAAAGTTTATGGTGAATAAAAGTGATCTTCTACTCTCTTGTGCACGTCACAGGAATAAATTTGCTACCCGACACAGAGTGCCCACTCGTAATAAAGCTCACATGTACTAAAGAATCATAAAACGTTCTCACTGGCGCTCCTAATTTATGACAACCAGTCGCCAGCTCTGTGCTGAATTTAGGTATGTGTTGTAGCTAAGAGCAACCCAGGAGGTGAACCCATCAGGCGGGGCAAGTCACAGCTTCAATTTATGTTTGGCCGATTAACCCTCCACTCTGCTCGCACAATTTTAGATGTTAGGTTAAGGAATAATTCATTTGGAGGGGACTATCATGCCTCTTAGTTGTCCATTAGAGTCTGGTTTACCACCATCCTAATGGCTATTATAAGTCATCCAGCTCTGGTCGTTAATGCTGAACTAAATATTGAATAACTGCTGATAGATCTCATGGGATACCCCAAAAAAAGTCTCTTTCATCCTCATAAGACTCTCTCTATTATTATAGCAGTATTTTAGGCTGCAGAGGAGTCTGCAACTATTTCTGTTAAATATTCTTCTAAAGAGTTGATATTTAAAACAGACATTAGCTCTTGTTTAAAATGTGTTCAAAGTTTTAGATATTACACAACCTGCTGTTCAAGTTTGAAATTCTGACTGAATCTGGGATGAATTCAAAACCATCTTCATGTAATATTTAAGGTTATGTGACTCAGTCTAAACCAGTGTAATGTATGTAATCTTAATATAAACCATCTATATACTTTATGAACTATATTACTCAGAAGACGTGGGTTTTGTTGTATTTTCTCTTGTTTTACACAAACTACTGAACATTTTCCACACCACAGCTTAATGCAACTGTAGCATTCTCTTTGAGTAAAATAATGTTCTGTTTATCGTCAGCATCTACTGATTACATCTCTTCAAAGTAGCACAAACATTTCTGGTCTTCTTGACCATAAATATCCCTAAAATAAGTAAAGAGATCATTTAAATTCAAACAAAAGAATCTCACTGAGAGCATTCTGTAACTCGCAGCAGGAAATAGAGACTCAAACGCTGTGCAGACAAACAATAACACAACAAGCTGAACTTTACATTACTGGGTCCTTTCAGTGGACACTATCAATTCACATTGCCTCACTTGTCTCGTCTTATTTCAGCAACCTAGCACGAGTAAGCACGTCTCAGAATTCTCAGTAACTTCCTTTCAGTCTAAATGTTTCACAATCCAATAAGCAGGTGTTTCTTCTCCAAGTATGATGGAACAGCAGAGACTAAAGTGGATGTTTAATGTGGACTTCCATCTGGATAGATGTGATTAGTTTCTCACTGACAGCTCACACTAATCAACTGTGCAAGTTAATGTCACTGAAAACTGACCAACGTTCATTAATGTGTGTAATCTGTGTGTAATAATTGACGCTTAATGAAAAAAGCCCACGATACCCCATACTTCATTCATTTTTTTTTTCAATTCGAGAGTTGTAATGAAACAATGTTTATAGAGACGGCAAAGCAGCCTGACCTCACGTGAAATACGACCGCATTGGTCGATTTTGAAAACGACACTATAATCCGTATGCGACCCCTATCTGCAAGCCCTAAACTTAACCGATCCGCTTTTTAACGTTAAACATTCGACTTTACGGTGTGTCCATATGTATCTTTACATTTTAAAGCTAACCGTTGTATTAAAATGAAACATATTGCTGCAGAATTTTTGTTTTGTTCGGCTGAACAGAGTAAAACTTCGCGCATGCGTATTTGTCAGCTCCTCTGGGAAGGTGCGCGCATGCACTGCCGGTAGTACGTCGCTGCAGAGCCCAGAAAACGCTCCAACAGGTTGTTTGAAAACGCTCTCACAGGTCGTATTTTTTGGAGCGTTCAAAATCGACCTATATGGTCGTATAATGTGCGGACAGCTTGGACAAAGAAAATAACTTTAACACATTAGGATGACTGGGAATTCTAAACTAGCAGAGATGGTGGCATGATTTTGTTATTTTATCAGGACTGGAGTGGAGATGTTTCACCTTTGACCCTACATGAATTAGAAGGAGATGTGGCATCCAGTGACACTATTCTAGATAAAGTGGATACATCTAATGAATGTTTAGATTCAGCTTTAAAACTAAAGCATGGCTTCAATTTGCAAATACATCCTAATACTGTGGGGAACAAATAACCAACTGTAAACATGTTAACTCTTCATGTATTTCACATACCCAGATTGGATGAGGCCCTTCCCTCAGCAGCTCTATCCTTCAGTCCTTCAGCGATTGACAGCTGCTGTTCATGGTACTGCTTGGCCCTCTCCAAGTCTTGCATACAGCGGGCAGCGTGACCCAGCCCTGCGTAGGCTCTCATCTCAATGGACTTTTCCTCCAGCTCCTGAGCGAGCTCCAGAACATGTGTGTGGTAGGACATAGCCTTGTCAAAGTTACGGTGGTAGTGATAGGCACTACCTAGGTTGCTATAGGCCCGGGCCTCCTCTCGTTTGTTCTCCAGGGCCTTAGCAATGCCTAAATGTTGTTCATGACATTGAACAGCGTTATCAAAGTCTCCCATGGCGATGTAGACCGCTCCCATGTTTCCCAGCTCACGAGCCTCAGATAGCTGATCCTTGGACTGCTTGGCCAACAGGACACACTGCTTATGACTGGCGAGGGCATTTGGATAGTCCCCTATGGCTGTATATACATGGCCCAAGCTGCTCAGAGCCATTGAAGCAGCCTGCAGAAACACAAGTAGAAACAAAGGCATACAACAGGTTAAAAAATAGAACGGTAATAATTTGCAGGCACAAGAAAAACAAATAAAAAAATCTTATTAAATTTCCAACATTCCATCAAAAGCAAGTAATTTGTTGGCTTTGCATCAAAGATTCCCAATCCATTTGAAAACGTCCCTTTTTACAAAAGAATTGAACAAATGTGGGGAGAAAAAACTAAACAAAACAAACAAAACAGGAAAATAGAAACTCCTAGGTCTCTAAAGAGAACTGATTCATAGAGACCAAAAAACAAGCCAAAGCTGATTTGATTTTGTCTGTGCTGAGAAAGGAGGGGGGTAAAGTGCGATGCAGATTAGCACAGCAGAAGGCTTGTTTTAATGCAGTCAGTTTGCCCACTGCAATCATGCCTCATGGCGTGCCACCACAACTGGAACAAAGACTCTGCTAATCATGCAGGAGAGAAGGGAGTTTTCAGCTTCACACTAGAGCTGTGGGGGGGCAGCTGACTGATGACAAGACTTTTCAAGCTGAAAAACACTCAGGAACAATATTCTGTGTATCATAATCTACTCAATTCACCATTTTTTTAACCTGCGTCCAAAAAAGAAAGTCCAGAAACCTAATTAAAGCTGAAATTTAAGAGGACTACGGAGTTTAGAGAATAAAGTCCTGACCTCTCATGTGACACATTCACTGCGGGCTTATCACCTGCTTATACAGAGAATAAACAGTTGGGAATGGGGGTCAGTTGTCTTTGCGTGAACAGATGTTCAATTAATCATGCAGAGGCAAATAATAAATCATATCCTTCCCAACGTCCCACTCGGTATCCTCCAGCCAGAGAAAGTGTTGGATGGGGGCCAGCTAAAAGGTGAGACTTCCCTGACAGTGAAGGCCACAATCCTGCTCCTCTTGCATAGCTTTAGGACTCTAAAATGCAAAAGTCAGCAACAGTACAGGAGTAAGACATTCATGGAAGCACAGTTTTTTATTGCCACATGGTTTAAAGATTTTCCACTGTTACTTGCATTAGACTGTACAGGGGCAATCACATTGGACTTTACACATAATTATATATTATTTCACAGGACACATCAAGAAGAAATTGGGCCAAAATCTGAGGATAAAGGGGATTTTAGGAATACTGGATATAAATATTTTGCTCTTTGAGTAGATGGAAATCAAAGAACGTATCACTGAGAAGACAATAATCTCATGAAAATGCTTATAATGCTTATATATCTTTTCTGTTTTAAATACCAGAATACACAAAAACTATCTTTCCTTCACATACTGTAGCTGCTGATGCCTGGAACCAATTACCTGCTGACATAAGGACTTCCAGCAGTTTGCTCAAGTTTAAAGACTCGACAAGGCATTATACGAGCTCGGGGAGGCAATTACCCTCCGTCACAACTGTTGCTGTTTCATGTTCCCAGATAGCCTATCTAGAGCTGCTCAATTACATGTGCCTTTTGAAGCTTCACTCCATCTCTGCGCCTCAAACTTCCACTTTTTTTTTTTGAGCAGAAAACAGAGGATTCCTCGTCTCTGTCTGCCTTCAACAGAGCACAGTGGGAGGCAGGCTAGAAAAAAGCGAGGGGGAGGGTGCAATCTACTCCAGTTGAGATGAGTTGCTCCTGTGATCAGTGTCCCTCTAAAGTGAGACTGCAACGCTGCATTTTCTCCTCAGATGGGAGCCAAGATAGGCAGATAATGAGGAGCCAGCCTTGCCAGTAACTGGGGATGCACTGTGTTTGGCTCAGGGAAGGACAACTGGGACCATATGCATCTCACTCCCTTCTGACTGACTCCTCACTGCTCATTTTGACTCCCCACCAACATCAAAGACTAACTTTTTTGTCACGAGGTAAAAGCGATTCCCCAAAATCCATAATTTCTACCAAAATGACTTCATTATAATGTAATTCAATTTATTTTCTGAACTTATCTTCCCTCTGGATTCATTCTTACTACCACTATTACGCCCCCCTCTCCACCTACACACACAAACACACCCACTTACACACACACACCCCTCAATTAGTAACAAAAGTCTAATCTGACTGTTCACAAAGTCCAGCCCTTCTCCAGGTTTCATTGCTGCCAACACCCTCCATATTCAAACTGTAGATAATCAGCAAACAGATTTTGTACCAAATGTCTTCTAATAAAAATGTGAAGTATTTCTGGGTGAGAGAAACAAGAAGAGTTGGAGTTTTTTTTTTAACTTGAGGGTTCAAATGGCAAAAGAAGTCAGAGCTCAGCTTTATTCCACATCTTTTCTCTGACAACAACACTCGGTTTGGGATTCCATGTTTTTCTTTGATGGCCTCAACTAAAAAGGTTTCTCTTCTACAGCACTTTCAAAGCACGTGGTAATGAATAAAGCATCTTCCTTAGTATAATTAGCCCCTTATGTCATCCAGCAGAGCTCCTCCTGAGGTCCAGGGTTGGTGGTTCTAAGTGAGTTCTCTGACTCACGGCCCCCGGTGTGTGTTTTTCTTTCCCTACACTGGAGCGGAGGAGCGCTGCCCACAGCTTTACTGCTGTGTTGATTTCTGCGGTTTTGCCTCACCTCGCAGCTGTGTGACCATGTCTTTGAAAATCCTCCATATTTCACTTTGGACTTTGAGGTCTTGTGTTCTCCAAACAGTCAGAGCTATCATCACAAACCAGCTCGGCTTATGGGATGACGTTAGTTGTCATGGAGATCTAAACAGCTGGACTGGGACTGAACTTGTAAAAGAAGCAAGCTGAAAACACTGGTGAGGAGCCTCCCTCTGAATGCTCACACCAAACACACACACAAGCAGGTGTACAAACAAGCATCCACCGCTTTGATTTCAATCACACAGGATTTCGTGCCAGGAGAACGCAGCATGAATTTCGATGCAGATAGACTGACTTTTAATATGTTATGGCTCAAGAAGTTACAAAAAGTATAAAATTAGGTCCAAACTTGAAATTCTAAGTAATATTTTTTTTTCTAAAAACACATTTACGCTTTATCACGTTGAATCAACACACTTTTTTTCTGATAAGACTATAAATGAGGGATTAAAAAAGGGGGAGCAGAAGAGCAGTAATGGAAAGGTTTGAGGGATTTTACAGTTGAATCACTTTTCCCTCTTCACTCTCTGTCCAAACTGCCCGCTGCACAAAAACAAGCCGGCCTCTACTTTAGTAAAGTGCCATTAATGGGATTATACAAAGGGCCAGAAGAGTTGCTCTCGCTTGTTAAGAGGAGACGGACAACAGGTTTGATTTTATTACAACACAGGTGAGAACATCATCACTGAACCCAACAATTTAAAACCGGACGATTTTGCTTTTTCACAGTAACTAAGCAAAAACATTATTCTAATGTGGTTTGTTAAGTTATTTAACATAAAATAATCATGATAGCATTTGCTGAATGGGATATTAATAGTTGAGTTTTGGTGGGTCTCACTTTTATCACTCATCCTGCTGATTTTACAACTTCACAGAAGTCCATTTTGGCCTATTTGAACTCAATCAGGAAAGACTTAAAGTTGAAGGTGTATATTTGAGAAAACCAAGCAAAGAGGGTAGAAGACCTGTGCGTAGACCTGTGAATAAAGAATGTGTCTAGGCACAGATGTAAGGAACAAATCAAGAAATTTCCTGCTGCAGTATAAGTGCCCAAAAAGCACTTAACCTTCATCATTCTAAAATAGCAGAAGTTTCCTAGCACTAGCAGACGTCCTTGACGTCCACCCAAGCGGTATTAAATGACAGAGCAGAGTATAGAAGAGAATTTTCTTCTTTACTATGTGTTTAGAAAATATTTCTTTGCTAGGAAAAACATGTAAATTATTATAAGAGTGTTTTTGAAAAACACCAAAATCTTGAAAAGATCTGAGATTTTTCTTCATTTTTTAACAAGAACGTTGATAGAAAATAGTTCCAGATAACATGTTTCTTTCAAATTGCATGTTTGGATCCACCATCAGCAACAACAAATTCAAATCAGCAAACAGAAGTCACACAGAAAAGCATCTTCACTTCACAAAACTAGAACCCGCATGTCAAAGTCAGTTTTTTGCTCATTATTTTCACAGTGTCTTTTCAGCATACAGTGTTATTAAATGTCTTGGTTAACCATGAGAGGAACAAACAAGCCACTGTGATGGCAATCCCTTCAAAATAAAGCAGGCTCCTGCGCTTAAACATCCTGTTCTTACACTTCACACACACACACACCAGTTATTTCTCTTGTAAACACATGCGCACAAGAACAGCAGTCTAATTAAAAGGAATTGCAGCGGGGAAGGTGAGGAAGACTCTGCACCAGTGTCTTCCTTAATGAGCTGGGCTCAGGCATCATGGCTGGCAGGGAACAGAGTCCCACTTTGGAGGGAGAGGGGCATTCGGGTGGAGCAGTAAAGGATGGGGGGGCATAAAAGAGGGGAAGTTGTCTTTGAAAGATGAAAGAAGAGAATATTGAAGACATCCCTAAGGTGAGAATGTGTTTTGATCTGCATTCACCTGCAGCAATGTGTTTTGACAAAAAGCCAAACGTCTCAGCTATAATCAGCAAAAAGGGAAGCCGACCAGGTAGAGATGATCTGAAAGAAGGATGCAAAGATTCATATTTGTGTGAGAAAATATAAAAAAAAAACGTCTCATAAATAAAGAGATAAACGGGTGGCGGGGGGTTACAGTAGGCGTAATATCTGGTTAGAATTTGTATTTGATACAATGTTTGTCTGGTTTTATGGGCCTTCACTGGGTTTTCTGTCCTCAGCTTGTGTTTGCAGACATGAGGATCCCTGGGGAGTCGCCGTTAGATGAGCCAAATGACTGCCACTCTGCCATGTCCAAACCTTCTGCTTTTAAAGCTGGTAAGAGCTGTGCTCTGCCAAGCAGGGACAGGTACAGCTGCACCTCATTGCTCTGCTTCACTAACACTAGCAGGCAAACATGGACATGCACATGCGCACACAGATGTACTTTCACTGCTTCAGAGCACATGACGTTGACACACATGTATGTTCTGAAGACTCAGCACAGACGTAACGAAACCTTGGATAGTTAGAATACTTTCCTCTGATCTTCAATGAACTATTTTTGTCTCAACAATTTGAGAACACACATACAGAAACTGTACCACGTTGATACAATGCATTTCTTAAATCCTTTTCCTAGACCTCTCTATCCTAAAATGGAAGTTTAGCTCTCATCTTAACCTCTAACCCAAAATATAATGGCCTCAAAGAAACCCTTCATTCAGCTATCCACCAATGAATGATCCGTCTCCCAGAGTTTTAAAACCAGCTCATGGAACTATCAGCAGGTTCTTCTCAGATAACTTCAAGCTGAACTGTAGGCTTAAATTAAGTCAGTGATGTAAACAGGAGCCTGATGTGCAGGGCTCGAAAGGTCAGCAACAAGACTGTAAATTGAACATGATACACAACAGGGAGCCGTGGAGAGTCTTTAAAACTGGTGTAATGGTGGCCCTCCTGTTGGTGCTGGTGCTGTGGTCACACAAGGCTAGTGCTCTAAAATAATTCTAGTTCAAAATCAAAAAAAAAGATTTATTTACAGTTAATCTGTCTCTGTTCTGCTGTCAGAATTTACTGTGAGGTAGAGACAGACATGATTCACTCAGTGGATTGTATAAGTTTATAAGGACAGTAGAACAGTTTGGCTCATGGGCTTGTCAATCTCTCTTCCTGTTTGCTACGTCTTGTGGTACAGCTTTTAGCCAGCAGCATGCTAGGCGTGGTTTCAACGGCGGGAGCTGCCAAATACTAATGAACAAAGGAGTTGTGACGAAACAGATACAGGCCGTTCGGACTCGGGAGAACTCGGGTGTTATCACCACCTGCGCAGTTTGAGAGATAAAAACTGAAAGAGAAGTTGTTGACCTGTTTTCACACCCATTATGAAGGTAAGAACACCTGTGGAGCTAAAATATTCAACAGAAACCTCAGAAAAAACATTTTTAATGGAAGGGCCTCTTTAATTTCTCAGTATTTCTTAGTAATACTCCTGAATCCTGCACTCTGAGCAGCTGCTCCACTTTCCCCTGGTAAACAACTGACTGTAACATAGTGATGTAACAATGTTACACCAGGAAGTGCCCGGCATGTCTGTCCGCGCTGCCCCTGCAGATTAAACACACGCCCTGAGCTGCGAGAGTCTGAAGCAAGACAGTAAGCGCCACCGTTTGTAGTATTTCACTTTCGAAAAATGTCTCGGTGAAAATGTGCATTTGGCTGTGAGAGTTACAGGAATTTATTCACCATTTTATTCAGGCAGCTCGAGGGGCAGCACTCATGAAGGGGGGTGGGGGGGAGAGATGAGATTTTAGGTAAACTGAGCATTTTACTTCCTGATTGGAGAATAACTCGAGAATATAAGTTATATTTTAGGCCAAATTAAGACTATAAAACACCAAAGGTAAGAGTTCATCACATATGTGCATATCACAGAGGCTGAAAGCTGTAAAATAGCAGAATACAGAACCTTTAATACAGTATTTACTACAATACACTGACAGTGATGCAATTGGTTCACCTGTAAAAGATGCTGACACAGCAAATTTTAGAAGGTTTACGTAACCCATTTTGTACACAAAAATGTTCCACCTGTGTCAGTGTTAAATTACCTGCTCATGACGCTCCACAATTCTTCATGACCGGGACTCGACAGCCATTTGTCTCAGTTCTGTTACTGATTATTTAGAATAACTGTTTGTCTGTGTAAGTTGCTCAGATGCAGATTTAGAACCTCTCAGTGACTCTGTTTCTGAATTACAATCACACACTAGTGTGCTTTATGTCTGGGACGGAGGCCTTTAGATTGATATTCTTCATCAGTTAGTGTGAAGTTGTTTCAGAGTCCAAATAAGATTCAGACACCCAGAATTCAGTGGCTGAAAGATGAACAGTGTGTAGATTCATTTCATACTTTTGTTACGCTGTTTATCTTTAATATTTCATTTTTTAAATAATAATACCATGAATCCCCTTTTGTTGTTACCATAATTAGAAATGAGGGCAGGACAGACAAAATCCTCAGGTGTTTCTAATTCTTTTGAAAAAGCTTTAATAAATATAGACTCTTAACCAATTTATTTGATCTATGATCTGAGCTGATCTGATCTATTAACAGCGGTAAGATAACAGCGCAGACACTTATTCCTCTATGACCTATGTACCACTGAGATAAATGACACAACAGGACCTTTAGCTTGATATTTCCTTTTGCCTTCACAGGACACGTCCACAAAGGATTGATTGCCACTAAAGGTCAAGAGACAGATTAGGGCACAATCTCAGACATCCAAACCAGATTCAATGCTCAGAAATAAGCACAAATATCTATGCGGCATCACATAACGGGAGTTGATGACACTTACAAACCACAGGGAAGGCAATACTTTTGCAAGTGAAAAAGGCTTTTTTTCCCGGGTGTGCAGTGGTGCAAGACGAATGGTGGATCACTTCTGGTTGCTTTAGAGACTTAAGTCAGACATCCAAACATAGACACACAAAGCGGCACACAAGTACACCGAATACATCCCCAAGCTTTGTGGGGTTAACCTATGTATATGTGCAAATCCGTCAGTGTGCTGCAAGGTTTTTGCAATTGAGGACAAGGGCATATATCATCAAGTGTGTGTGTTTTATTTTGGGGATTTATGGTAAGAGTTGGTGGTAAACAAGCAACATGGGAGAGAGGAAGAAACAAGTGGCACCGAGGAAAATTTAACCTGACACTCTTCACTGGTGTTAGTGGAAAATTTGACTGTTCTCTTTTTCGATGCGTGGGGGGGTTGATATTTCTTGCTCCCTCTCTCTGACAATGTGCTAGACAAAACACTGTTTACAGAAATGGCCTAATGTTATAACAGGAAAGAAAGGGAGGGCAGTGGAGCAACTGAGCTTCCCAGCCCCCATAGCTCCCGACTTCGAGGGCCTGTCCCTCATGGCAGGATGTCAGCATTGTTCAAATGCAAAAACAGCCCTCCTGCCTTCTGATATAAACACATGAATCTTAAGTCTGCAAGAGGAGGAAATTGAAGAGGTAGCACACAGGGGAAGTGGGGCACCGTGAATGAATCTTAATGTACTCCAAATCAGAGCAAAGCCTTGAAGGGTTGTATAGCAGTGCAGTTTATTTCCCTACTAAAGTCAAAACTCCACAGGCAGAGCGGTGTGATGCCTGGTGGTGTCAGGAATCAATTCTTTAGAGACTTTGTGGTGACAGAAAGGGAAATCACAGTGGTGTTTCAAAGTCATTTGAGAAAAGAGGTGGTGAGGTATGCATCAGCATTTATCACACTGCAAAGCCTCAAGCATGGGGCAAAGTGGATAAGACCATCTTTAAAGGGAATAAAGGTGAGGAGTGTTGAATGTGATTGGAAAGGACTGAACTGTCAGATATGATACATGGACAAAATGGATAGGTGGATGAAAATCTTATAATACAACATTTTAAAAGTTGGTCCATTAATAGCTAATTAGCTGTTAGCATGGACTTCAAATTGTTGGAGTCCATGATCTGAGGACACAAATATAGAGTAACCTGTAAGTCAACACTTGCAACTGAGATCACGTTGCAGGATGCTGGATAGTCAATCCAAAGATGCAAAAGTCCACAGTTATTAAAGGAAGCCTTGGAGCCTGACAGACAGAAGGCAGAGTCTCTGCCAGACCACACAGCTAGACAAATTAGGCCTGACAGACAGAGTTCCATCTTTTTAAATGGTACACAAAAAGAGGAGGGGAGAAGAGATTAGAGAACACACAGGTTAAGGTCTAAGGACCGGGATCGATATGAGCTGGGCAGAGTTGTTGCTTGGAGCAGCCTGACACAATGAATGAAATGAAGAGTGACAACCACGTGTCCAGCCTCTCCACACATCACAGTACTCCTCAAGAAAGGAGACAGAGCTGTTGTGCAGCTCTCCTCTAAACCATCTGCAACAGCAAGCAACTCATGCCTAATGGGTTCAGACCACACCAGATTTCTGTGAAATGGAGGGAAGATGGGATTTTTTTTGACTTCTCTAGTTTTAAGTGTTTTTCTGTTGGGATTTAAAAAGGTGAGACTCACAATATCTCAAGTATATCAATACTGAATGTGGTAAAAGGGATTAGGTTGAATGTAAGTGCTAATGCCCATATTATCAACTTATTATGAAAGCAGACCTACAGCCAGACATAATAAGTTGATAATATGAGCAAACTAGTCAAATTATTGTTTAAAGACACCCAAGACAACTTTAATAATACAATTTCTTCAGAGACGCGTAAACCAAACTGTATCAGTGGATAGAATTATTTTATTCCACCTGTTGGGTTTTCTGACCCTCACGCAATCCATCTGCTCATGTTCCCAGAGTCTGTGTGAATTTACTTTTGTTTGGATTTAATAGTTGCAAATCGGCTGAAGCTAAAAGGCATTTTTGAAATCTGGACGCAAGATTTGCTAATTACCAAGCAGGTGTTGTGCCAGAAGCAGAGCCCCTGCAGAATATAAGCCGTTTTGTTTGGACTAATAAATATAGGACATCTATAATAAAACTTCCAAAAACAGAAAGCCCCGAGTTCATTTTATAGAGGGATTCCCTGTGGGTTTTAGCTGCCATCACCCTAATAATAAAGACTTGTTAAAATCTGTATCTTAACTTCCAGAGGGTGGATACGTTTAAAATTTGGTTGGTTGTTGAGAAAAATGAACAGAGTAGTGATCTGAAATACACATACTACAGTGTGCATAGAACTATGATTTTAGCCACATATTGTAAAATGAATTGGCATCCTTGCAACATGGTGAATGAACAAAACAACAAAAAGAAAATTACCATCAACTTTGCATTCTGCAATTTTTAATACTGTTCTTTAAAAAAAAAGTCAAGCAAGAATGTGTGTAAAGGCAACTGCAGCTGAACATTTACCTCAGTGAAGACCGTTGATTGAAAACAGAACACCAGCTGCTATTAAAACCACAATCACTTCAATCACCTCTCATCTGTACATAAAATAGCTGCATATAGCACCTTGAAATAACTCTTGTCATCACACTGTGTAGTGTTGTGCAAACAAACCAGCAATGATATGTATCTGACCCTGTTCTAACTTCAGTTCGGCTCACAAACCCTGTAAATCCTTTTGTTCCTTCTATGCTTCCATTTCCAAAATGTAATTACAAACCCAGGAAGGGCAGCTGCTTTGGCCTGGGCAGAACACAGCATCATCACCAACTCCTAGTGGGATCAAAAAGATGAGGCTATCCCTCTGAAACACCTTTGCTTCTTACTGCTTGACTGTGACTCCTTCAAGCTAAAGGCTCTTAACCCCCATGCATTCTGCATTACTGGGCTCTACAGCATGCTATAACTGCAGGTGGATGGAACTGGTTCACCTGATAAAGACTAAAAAATGGATTATACATCTGGTCTGTATAAAATATTCTGAAGCCTGTTTGACTGTTGATATGATTAGGTTTGTTTTGATTCATAGTTCTAATCTTGCTACTGCATTTTTCCTTATGTGTTTAAATGTAATTAATTATGTCATCTTAGAAAACAGTATTACTGTGGGCAGGATAGTGGATGCATGTTTTTAATGTGCAGACTCTGGCTCCAAATAAACATGGCAGCTTCACTTTTAAGCAAAATAAGAAGCTGAAGATGTCCGGTATATATTTTTATTCATCTATATGATCTTTGCCCAGATTTTCTTTCTCTGTTGTTAGAATTTGTTTGTTAGTTTGACACAATCTAATGCAGCAAAAAGGTAAAAACATAAGAAATCTGTAAGGGCGCGAATACTTTTTTACAGCACTGTATGTGCTCTAAGATGTGTGGACACACTTCCTCCCACTGCAATGCAGACTTGAGACAATAAGAGAGTTTTCTTAGTCCAACTTAATGGAGACCAAATCCCAGGAACATTTTGTTCCATGTCCTTTATGAGACACATCTGCCTCCTGGGGCGACAATGTTTCTTTCATCAGAGCTTGTGTCTCTGTGGATTGAGGCAGGGGTATCAAACCCAAATAGCACAATTACTTTCCGTAAACCCAAAATTTCCCAGGCCGGTAAGGCACAGATCTACTGACGCCATCCATTTACAGGTAGTATGGGCCACTAGGAACTGGGGGGAAAGGATGACGGCTGATGGGAGATCAAGGGCGTGCCAGGCCGGTTCTGATGAAACACGAAGGGATGATCTGGAAATAATTGTTACTTTGAAGGGATGTTTTCAGGGAAATGCAAGGCCACCTGCCAGTGATGCCTCCAGCTGTGAGCACACGCCGCAGGACTCTGATTGACAGAGAGGGTAAATAGTTGCTAGCAGGGGCCCTGATTGTATCTCTCGCCTCTGGCAGAACAGCGGAGAAGGTGGACGGGTGATTGGCTTTTGTTACAACCCTTCAGCCACAAATTAAGTTGGCATCTCAATCGAGTCAACAGAGACGCACATTAGCTCAAAGACAGATTCACAAAACAACAACAACAAAAATAAATAAATAAATAAAAAACACCCTGCACACAATAAGCAAAAAACGAACAAACGAATGCACATCTGTCTTTGCTACATTACCATAAGCATTCTGGAAAAAACTGTCTTAATGGAGAAGATACATTGAGGCAATTCCAAGAGTGAGGGGGGGGGGGGGGGGGGGGGGGGGGGGGGGGGGTTAGGGGAAAAAGAGGCAGAGCTGGAAAAAGAGAGAACAGAGAGGGGAATATGTTTACCAAACACTCTGTAGGGACTGTGCTGGAATTTTAAGGCCCTAATTTTTGTGGAATGCTTGTTGTGCTCAGGTCACGCAATGTAACGGGGGGGATATGCCAGCGTAGGAGGAATACTTACGTCAGCTGAACTATCCCAACTGACTACAAGCTATAGCTGAAAAACTGGTGCTCAAAGTTGGGGGAAAATTTGTAGCAAAAATTAGTTTGACTCAGAGAAGGAACATGATATTCCACTTCCAGTCAAAATAAAGAATGATAGAAAAAACACCAGCTCAGCTTCAAGAAAACTGATTTTCTTGTCTCAGACTGGCAACTTCCCTCAGTCATAAGGAAGCAACTAGAAGATCATCTCTGCACCTCTACAGTAATCTTTAATGTGGTAAACCTTGTAGCCATATACACCCTAAATACAGTTTAGTAGCATAAAAAAAGGAAAGAAATATAAACCAGCGGCAAGAAGGACGATAGAGTTAGAAGTAAGACTTCCTTGACTTACATGAACAGAACTTATTAAAATAAATTACTGAAGTCTACACTGATGTAATAAAATGTCAAAGTATTACAAATTTATTTAAAAAGACAGTTGGTCTTCAGAAGCTATTAAAAAGTGTTAACTGTAACCTTAGACATTTAAGGTAAAGCAAAAGAAAGTCTATGTACAAATACAGAAGTAGAGAATGAAAAGAAGGTGCATCCTTCTTTTGGGAAATTTCACTCATGTAATTACAGTTCAATAAAGTTCACAGACAGTTTATTCACAGCTTTTCAACATCCTGCCTCAGCTTTTGAATCAAGATGAGATCCGGACTTTAAGACACCGGTGATCCTTAATTACTCTTAAAATGTCGTTTATTGCTGTGCTTGGTATCATTGCTAAAATGAAAGACACAATTTGAAATGTTACATTCAATCAAAATTACCTTGCTACACAGCTGTCCTGGACTGATTGAGGGGTGTCAGTCAAGAAAACTGGAGCTCTGGTAGCAACAAATCTGTGTAGGTACTAGGGCCTGACCGATATAGATTTTTTTGATACCGATATCGATATAAAGACTTTAGAGCAGGCCGATAGCCGATATAATGGCCGATAAATCCATCCACCAATAAAAATTACAAAAATATTACTGAAAGCTAAAACACTGCATTCTAAGCTCATTCTTAAGCTCATGTCCACCTGTTAGACACCATGAACTATCTGAATTATTCACTGATTCCAAAAAATGTAAATAATAGACAAGTTTATCTATTTTATGAACATTTATTTACATTTTTAACTGGGCATTCTCATTAATGGAGATGCAGAAAAACATATATGACAAAAATAAATCAATAAAAAATATCGGAAAATATCTGCAATTTTTTACCGATAGCCGATATCACACTGGACCCCCATATTGGCCAATAATATCGGCCGGCCGATATATCGGTCGGGCCCTAGTAGGTACTAAGTAAAAAAGTGAAATTATGGAAGATGGTGTGGTGAAGTAGACATTCCAGACCAGCTACAATATTGGAAGTGTGATGTTTAAAACACCCAAAATCAGTCGGCTTAATTCTGAAAGCTGAATAAAAAATTGAGCTGCAGCACAGATGAGAATTTGAACCACTAGCGTAAGCTCAGAAACACCCACTCTGTGATTAAATATGCAGGTCTACAATCCAAAGAGCATTAATAAAACACTTGCTATCATATCATCCATATCACTTTTAATTTAACTAAAAAGCTTAACTCTAGACCCAATTCCCCCAGTTCAACTCAACCTGCATTCCGCCAAACACAATCTGATTGGATATCCATCTGTTGGTCCACATAAGTAGCTACCAGCTGCTAACAGGTGAAAAAGGTGCCAATAAACTTCACTGTAATCACTTAATGAAGCAGTTTGGCTCACTGACTTCAGTCAAAACACAAATTAGCTGAAAGAACTGAACACAAAAACAGATTTGATGAATCTGCCAGCTGAGCTAACGGTAGCAACACTTCGTCTTACTGTCACTACTCAGACAGCCTTCACTAATACAGAAGATGTGATTAAACTGAGTAAAATGTGTTTTTTTTTTAAGCGTTTGAACACTTTAACTCTCTCACTGCTTATGAGTCAGACAGAAGAAAATAAAAAACCTTGAGTGATATATAATTGTCCAGGAAACATTGTGTTCCAGTAATGGATAAAAGGTTTCAATTATAAATTGCAGGATTACAACCCTGAAATGATCAGAGCTCTAACAACATAACAAAACCCAGTTTGACACATCTGAGACTGATGGGTAGCAACTGGCGGTTCCATTGATCTGTGTCGATGTCTTTCTACTTGACTTTTCAAAGTGCTTCACAACAGCTAAACTTTTTGTTTCCATCCAAGATCCAGGTGGTCAACCTTCACTAATCATCTGTAATTTAAGTGCATTTGATTAGTAGCCTCTAGCTAGCTGCTGTCCCTGGGATCCAATAATCTTGGTGGACGAAGGCCAACATCCTCCATGTTTTCTAAGTGTCTCGATCTGCTCCAATGGACATGAGTTGAATCAATGGGTGATGAACAGGCTTCTGCAGGACTTGAGGACACACTGAACAGGTAATTCACCCACTGACTCAGTTGTGCTGAAGCAGAGAAACATTTAGAACATAGAAGCGAGTGGTCCTTTAAGATGAGGACTGGACATTGAGCTCATTTATATAAACATTTTGAAATAAAGGAGCCTCTATGTGCAATCCTTTTTATTAGGTCTGTATGTCCTATAAGTCTCTTTAAATTTTGTGTCTGTTGTAAATCTTAGATATTCGGAAACTATACACGAGCAACCTCATTCAGTGACACACTGACCCAGACATAAAATCTTAATTGTGCAGTCTCTACGCTTCATTATGTCTGACAAAGCACAAAGCCTGTAAAAATGGAGCGCAATAAACAAGCAGATTGCACACCGGAGACGGACCCTTGTGAAACTTTTCATCTCCAGGAGGTTCCAGCACGGCTTTAATAATGACCATAAAGCAGTTTCTCTCCTCTGAACCGCAGGCGTTCGTGAGCAAACAACCAAACTGAACACACACACACACAGAGACAACAATGAAAACGTCCCTTTTGTCTGCTCAACGCTGATGAAAAGCTACCCACAGCGTTCTTCAATCACATTTGAAAATGAGTTGGAGACATGCTGCAACCTTGACAGTGTCATTAAGCCTGTCAGTCAGTCCTGGGGAGAGCGGGGAAGGGGAACCGCCAGCGGCCTTTTTCAGTGTGGTGTGCAGACCCGTACTAGACCCCAAGGAACCAGGAGCCCCTCCTGCGCTGGAGCTGAATATCTCTGACACAAACATAATGAAGCTATATGATTTTAGATTCTGCTTTGCATGTCTATAAATGTCAAACATCCAGACGAAGGAATTGTGCATATCTGAATGACGTTCTGGGTAAAGTGAATGATAAACATCACGTGAGAAACGATAGCGTAAATCCCATCATGCATGTTCTCATGCATTAACAACCACGCAGCTGCACATGCACGTTCAAAAACACACACACATGCACACAATACATAGAGCAAGATAAGCCTCTGCATGCTGTCAGAAGCTGGTGTGTGATTGGCCTCTGTGGAGCTACTGCTTCTCTCATCATTAACTCTTCAGAGGATCACACTGCTTTAATCACGCTAAGCCCCTCTGAATGGCGATGAAGTCAAAAACGTGCCCATGCACTCATTCACAGATGTCCGACTCATTACACACGCAAACACACACACACGTATACATGACAGAAAACACTCTTCATTACTACAATCACAAATACACACAAGCAGCTGTGCGCAGCCTGTACAAGCAGGTCTGATACCAATCACAACACAAGCCAATTATGGTCAATTTGCAAGAAAATTATGATTTCAAAAGTCACTTAAGTAGCAAATTGTGGAAACAATATGTTCTTCTCATGTTCGATTTTATTTTTGGCATCTAAAGTTCACATTTTTCAGCTGACGCAACTCAGTAATTTGTCACCTGTGTGAAACTGTTCAGCTACAAAAATATTCCCATATGAGTCACCACTTGTCTCTAATCTTAACTTCAGCAATCAGTCACATTTATCTAACCCTCTATAAGGACAATGTCTCATTAGTGGAGGTTTTTGTAGCCCTCACATTAGAACTGTATGTTATAATAAATACAAAAAAAATCTTTTTATATACTCTAAAACAATTGATCATGACACAAACTGCAGTGATAGTCTGAACTTCTCAGCCGTCTAAACTTCAGCAAACTGCTGCTCTGGTATTGGGCCTCTTATAAAGGTCAATGCCCTACACACACCTGGTGGTGATTTAATTAATCACATCCTCCCATTAAGGTGGGAAAGTCTTTCAAAAATACCTATAGCAAATCCCACAAATCCTCCCAATACAGTTCACAAAATGTACAAAGAAAGGAGTGAAAACAGCAACACTCTTTTTACAACAATAAAAAGTCCCACACACATTTCTCCAAATTAAACAATTACATTTAAGAAAATGCAAACATCAGATCACATGAGTAATCATAAATTATATAGTCTGAAATTTCTAAATATCAATAAAAAAACTTTCTCAATCCCAAAATGTCTGACAGAAGAGGTTTCACTTCCTCTCAGAGGACAGAATTTAGATGTTTTAATCTCTATAATTATGATGCTCAATATCATTCTATTATTTAGCCTTTTCTACATATCTAACAATTATGTTTGGACAAGATTTGTATTTTTTTTTGTCAGTTTTAATTAGTATATTGTTATAAAATACATAGTGTTTCTGTTTTCCTGTCATTTACCTTCATTGATTTATTTTAAAATTAACTTAAATGTAACTCATTCATCATCTATACTCCTTATTCTTGTTCAGGGTCACGGGGAGCTGGTATCTCCAGCGGTCATTGGGGGAGAGGCGGGGTCAGATCATGAGTCCATCATAGTTAGCTAAAATGTGTTGATTTAAATATTTAAAACTTCTCTAACCTAATTGAAGGATGTGATTATTTCAATCACCACCAGGTGTGTGAAGGCTGTTAGCCTTTATAAGAGGCTCAATACCAAAGCAACTGTATGCTGTTGTTGGGATAGGCTTTAATAACTGAAACATCAATGTATTCCAATTCTTATTTAAAATATAGGGTAAGCACATGCTACGTAGAACCTCAGAGGAATCACTAATGTGCTGTATATGTGTATATACAGTATATATTTATGCTGGACATATAAAACATGTATTAAATGCCATGATAAATCAGTGAGGCTTCTCAAGGGAACAGGCCCAACCCAAGATGATCACAAGCAACAGCCAGCAGGTGCAAATAAATCTGCTCAGAGTCTCTCAGTAGCAACTAATGCCCAAAATGAGAGGCTGCAATGAAATGAGGCAGAGCACTGTTTACCTTTGGGCTCCCTACTAAATATTTTACAATCTTGACTTCAGTCGGTCTCTTCTTTGTTCAAAACAGCACATTCAAGAGCTTCTTTTTTCTGAGGCTGGTGTGCAGCCCGTCTGTCCCGACAGTTATTTAGAGACTTGTGTGCTGCAAGGTCAAGTATAAGCAGAACCGTAGGCCTTCATCCCCTCCCAAGATGGAGTACTTTCATTTCAGTCACTTTGGAGCCTCGTATTTCTCTCTATTTATTGCTTTCTCTTGGTGATTTGCACAAAGACACATTCCACCTCCTCATACAGACACAGGGCCTCTATCCAAGAAAGGCTGGGGATGGTCTGGATTCTGTACCACAAGGACAAGAATGCTGACGCTGCTGTAACTCCGGACAAAAGCTACAGAGGAGAGGGGGTGGGACAAAGTGAGAAAAAGAGCAAATCTTCATGTATAAGCACTGTTAGGAGGCTTGAGTTGAGCCAAACTGAGGAGCTGTAATCTCCATTTTTGGCATGATGTCAGAGAATCTTGCAAAAAACCGTTTCCTCACTCAGTAAAAATGTAGTCTCTACATCTTAGCGTGTACCGGAGCTATATATAATACAAACATCAAACACTTGGAGCTTTGCTGACCTCTCCCCCCATGGGAAATCCCATGCTCCCTTGTAATACAAAAAACATTCCCAAAACACTTACAGAACCTTTCCAAAACTCCAACACACCATCTGAATTTCACCTTATCTCTGAGGACAAGCTCATCTCTGCTTTACAGATGGTTGAGTGCTGACTGCTTATCTGGTTTCTATCTTTGACTTTACTCTTTAAAGATCTGAGGAAAGCAAAGAACAGAAGGGAGGGGACATTTGTCTTTGTAACATAACCTGTTTCCAGAAAAATAAAAAAAGGAAAATATATAGTGATGTGAAAAAGTATTTGCCCCCTCACAATTCTCTGTTTTTGCCTTTTGACCACAGTTAAATGTTTCAGATGAACAAACAAATTGTACTGGGGTTTTTTGTTTGTTTTGTTTTTCACTATTCAGAGGTGGACTTCAGAGGTGAGCTTCAGGTCACGTCTCTGCTACATAACTCAAGTCTGATTGAGCTTAAGGTTATAAAATGACAGCCAAACTTTCTCCTTCAGGATTTCCTGATAGAGAGAAGAATTTATGGTTCCAGCTGTTACAAGAAGTCAACCATCACACTACCACCACCATGCTTGGCTGAATGATGGTATTTTCTGAAATGCAGTGAAAGTTTTACTCCAGATGTAATGGGACATGCATTTCAAAAGGTTCCCTTTTTATCAACTTTACTCAACTTTAGATGTGTTTTTTCTGAGTTTTTGGGTTGATTTATATTGTTTTACCCCCTTAGTGGCCTAAATTGCTTTTAACAGTCTTGAAGTTTTCATTGGTTCATGTCAATCCCACCTAGTCACCTGTTGTCACCTAGATTGCAGTCACCTGTTTCCATGTTGATCTGGGCACTATTTAAGTCTGGGGCTTTTCATGTGTCAGTGCCAGATCATTCTTGTTTCATGATTCAAGTGGTTTATAAGCCGTCATGGTTGGAGCATCTTGTGCCTCTGCATCTTGTTTCCTACCTTTCCAGGGTTGTGATTTTTCATAGAGCCTTGACCACAGTATTTCCCTGGACCAAGGTTTTTGCCTGAACCCTGCCTGTACCTTCGCATAAGACTTGGATTATTGGATTCTTGACCTGGCCTGTTTTTGAGCTAAGAGTTTTGCTGTTCCCACCTGATAATGTATTTAAATATGAGAAAACAAAACAGAAACAATCTGTAAGAAGTGGGCAAATGTGTTTTCACAGCACTGTGTATTTACTGGCTCCTTACATAGATTAACTTTAAGCCTGTATTCATAAAACATAATAGGACACAAAGGTAACTACAATCATTTGTCACCTCATTAATTATAAAAACATCACTAATTAGATTATTCATTATTATAGGGCCTATCTTTTTTCCTAATTTTGAGTGGGTAATTTAAAGGACCAATAGAACAAAAATCTATATACTTCTTAGAACTAATTTCAACAGTATATGATATAATGAAGCTAGCAAGGTGTTAAACTAATGGATTTCATCAGATTCCATATTTGTGCTCCTTTGCAGTAATAAGAGCCATCTAGTATAATTTCTGAAATAATGTGGTTTTTAGTCAAATTATTACTAAAATAGCGCCCAATGGCTATTTTGAATATTAAAAAAGACAATGATGTAAAAAAAACCTTAGAACAAAAAAGTTTTCAATTATACAATGAAATCTTTGATTTTTTTAAAAGTTTTATTGCAATTAATTTAGCAAATTTTACATGTAGGGATTTCAAATGAAAATACCGTACATAATATTAACCCAATGAATATTAAAGCCAATTTCTGATACCTGTCCCTCTATAATAGGAGCAGTACTTTCTTCACAACTCTGCTGCATTGAATGTGTCGACTGTCCTCTGGTAGAGGATGTATTACAGGAGGAAAGTTCAAATTTTATGATGAATATAAATTATTATTACAAACTCGTCTTTGGGTTTAAAGAGTTACCATGAAGGCCAGATTATCTATCAGCAGTTCATATGTATATTTTTACCCTCACATCACTTTCATTGTTCGCCCATTGTTCATTGGATGTCAATAGTTTTCACAAAGCTATTGAGCACTTGGGCTGTCTAAGCTATACATAGGTCCTGGGCACAAACATTAATTAATAATCATTTCCCCATTTGGACAAAGTAATCGAGGCTGGTGATTGTTTCAGTAAGTTTGGCTGGGACATTGCCTAGAGAAGATTGTTGGTCAACATCACTAGCTCTGACTAACCTCTGACCTCGAGCCCTAATCACCAATTAACATGCAGTCGCTTCTACATATTGACGGAAAGGCAAATGGTATCAGATTGGACTGCATGCTAAACAGGTTGAAAACAAACAACCTACATGTACAAAAACATGAATTAAAAGCCTGCTGCACTGAGAGTTCTATAATGCAAATGTAGATAAATCTCCTGATGCTGGATGAGGGCAGCTGTGTAGGGAGTCGCCTTGGATTGGTAGCCTTTTCCTTGTCACAACAATATCTTTTTACCACAGAGCTGTTGACATGATTCATGAGGCAGAGGAGTTGATGTGGTTTTCGCGTGCCGGCCAGATGAAATCCCCTCAGTCCACTAATATAGGTTTCTGTGTTGGGGTGTGCCTTTCAAGTTTACTGGAACTAAGAAGTCATTTCATACCGCTGGACTAGAAATGGGTCTTTGTGTAGCTAAATCAACTCTGTCTACTCTTCCCCAACCTTTGTCACCGCAGACAGTATTACACAGTACACATGCATTTACAAACACCTTCACACACACACACTCAATAAATACAAACACACATTCATCCTGAGCCTCATTTCTTTTTTTCCTTCCTTCCTCTCATAACTACCTCCAGTGGACCTTCCATACTGCTTCTGCTTCCATCTTTTTCCAAGTACCTCCCTTTACTTCTCCTTCATTAAAATGGACTTCCTAAAGCCTCCATTCGTCTTGCTGACAGCTCCACTATCGATCGGGCTGGAAAAAGGGATGCAGTTCCAGAGCTTTAAATGGCTCTCTGGCCAGCGTGGCTGAAGGCTGGACGAGACTAAAACCAATAGGGGAGGAGGAACAGAGAGTTTAACTGGGAGGTCTGCCCTAAAGTCTGGACCCTGATGTGTTTTTTTGGTCACCAGTGAATAACACTTAGATTGCCCTCCTGGCAGAGATCTGATTCCACCATCTCAGTAATAAGGATTAAGCTGATGTGATCAGATAATGAATTAATCACACAGACCTAAACAACATATTATCTGCTCTCTGCGGACCACTCGCGAGCTCTCCAGAAAATGAGCACAACAACAGTGAGGGCCCTTAAAATATAGCTGAGTGGAGGTGTGAGTGCTTCAGAGGCTACATCGACAATTCACTTCAATCAAAGCAGGAAGAACTAATGTTCCACTAAATAAAACCTTTAATTGGATTCCCTTCATTATATCTATTTTATCCAGAGAAGATATGTTGGTTTAGTGCGTCTTCAGCCTACCCTCTGTTTGACATCCCATCCTTCAGCCAAAATTTACAATTAAATGTTTGATTTTCATGTTGATTAGAATTGATGTGGAGAACCACAATCTTCTGAGCACTAAGCGTGTGTCAGCTGACTGGTATTAATCATGAAGTGAGCGCCTCACAATATTGTATCAGAATGAGAATCTCATGTGATCATGTAACTACATACTTATCCAATTTATCCCTAGGCAACAATATTCAAGACAGATGAAGCTATGTTACAAATTGGAAATGGTAAATCCACACGAGCTGCCGCAGTGTTTAGATTAAGGTCTTGATAAAGTAGCATTAGCAGCAAAGCTCGTGATGTTGAGTAAATCAAAGCGTCCATACAGCATTCTGCTTTGTAGAGTCAATTTTTAGAGCCATAATGGCAAATAATCCTATAAAAAGTGGATTGTGACTGATTTCTCTAAGGGCAAGTTCCTCACAGAATATGTTAACATGGTCTGTAATTCCGTAAAATGAAGAAACAATGAATGCATTCTGAACTGGAGATGGGGAGAAATTAAAAGGAGAGGAAGGTAAGTGTAAAATGGAAGAGAAGAAACAAGGAAATGGAGGTGGAATGGTGGAGAGAAGGAGAAATAGACCATGGGGCACTGAGAAAGGAGAGAGGGAAGAGGCAGTAGAAGGCAGTAGTCGATATAACGGCAGTCATTCATCTCTCTGACAGTCCTCCAAATGCTCCGCTGGGGGAGACACAAAACTGCGTCACTTCCAATGCAGCAAATGCACGGCGCAAACACACAGTTTACATACGTGCACGGACAGTAACCGAGAAATTGCCTGTTTATTAACCATGAGACTGGTGTGCATGGGCACAAGTGCAGATTAGATTATACTGTCAGCATAAATCTCAACAGCAGTTAGAAAAAACTCCAATGAAAAACCATCTCAAATTTCACTTTTTTACCATGTGAAATGCTTGTGGGGGGAAAAAAAATTGCCCCGTGTCTGTTTGCGCAGGCAAAGGATCCAAGACAAACATGCACATGAATAGGACATGACACTTTCACATGACACTGGAATATAAGAAAACAGATGTGTGCTCCCTCTATTAAACACACACATACACACACAAACCTTGTTCCCGAGTTCTAGTCATGGCCCATTGGCTGATGTCTGCCGTCCATCTTTCATGATTCATGGCTAAGCGCGCTGCTGTGGAGCAGTTCTGAATCAGTGGGCCGAGGAGAGCCTGTGTGTCATTAAAGCACAGCGGGCTGGACGGGTTGTTGGAGCTGCTGCACCGTGCGCAGCTCTGTGCCTCCGTCTGGCACAACAGGAGGTGGGAAAACAGGTACTAATATGGTGGCACCATTATAGTGGTTTTGCACATAAAGTCAAACACCTGAGTGACCTTACAAACTAAATTGCCTCATAACATTAGCGTGTTTAGCACAAGTCGTGCTAATTCTCATTTAGTTGGACGCCTATCTTCTTCTGGCCACGCCCAATATTTCAGTTTAATTAGCCCCTGTAATTGATGCCCCTCCTAATGGCCCGAATTCTGTAGGCTCAAGAAAAGAGTGCCAAGTATAAACACACCACATAGCCCCCTCCTCTTCCCCATTCTCTATTATGGTTGACCCCTCACACATGCACCACAGGCACACGTCCATGCACTAATGACTCCTTAATGATCTGCTCCTCTGCTCTAGTGCTGAATAACACTGACAAACCCGAACCCTGACAAGAGGCACACCCACACAGCCCCTCTACCTCACCTCTTATTTAGAGGCTCATCTTTCAGCCCCTCTGACTCGTCACACAAGCTAAAATCCAGCAAGATTCATACAAACCAAAACAAGACGAGCACCCGTTACCAGGCAGGAAATATTTTAAAGGCAAAATCTGAAGAAAGTCTTTGCAGCGGAGAGAGTAAAAGGAAGGGAAGAGCAAGATAAACAAAGGCAGAGAAAAGGCTCTGCAGTTCTACTTTGTCTTCTATGCCTTGATTGGGTCTTCACTGGGGTAGGGGGAGTCAGTGTTGGAGAATCTTTTTAACATCACACAAGAGATAATTATAGAGTGCACTCCTGCCAGCCCGCCTCAGTTTCTCCTAAATACTCACACCCCAAATTAGGGGTTACCTCTTCCCACTTAAACCTAGTATTTGAGAAGAAAACGCCACGGACGAAAAGAGAAGGCAAGAAAAAGAGTACGGAGAGAAAAGACCTAGTTAAACAGCTTTGTTTGACAATTACAGCTGGTCTTTGTAAATAAGGTTACTGGCAGGAATTAGATAAAGCCAGGTGTGGAAACTGGGACAAAAACAAAAGTTGAGAAAGACTTCTTAGTAACAAGGAAACAGAGCAACAAGGTTTATATTTAGCGAAATATATAAGAGGATAGGAAATCTGCAAAGATTATTTCCTGAAGTCAGACAGCTAAAGAAAAACACAAACTTCATGTTAGTCCATGACCTCACTGGTTTGGACCGCAGATCTCAATCCCAGTCATGGATGACAGAGCACTCTTTCTTTGAGCTATTCCACAGCTTGGTCTTCTTCTATTTTTTTTATTGTTCTCTACTCTTCATCTTCACAGGGTCCGAGTTAGATTCATAACAATTAGTGTAACAAAGTTCTCTGGTTCCTCTAAAAGGACTCGAGCCTGTCTCATTCTTTTGCTTCATGTTGCCAGCAATGACATAGAAATTGTGATTATTCTACAACAAATCAAGATTATCTACAAGCAAAGCTTCTGGATTTATAGAGAAAATTCTTTTTGGGATTTTGTTTTGTGATTCTGACTCCCAGAGCAGCCACAGTAGTTTAGAGTAGCAGCTTTTGTGGTAAACCAAAGTTTTGAGTTATATTAATAATTGTCATTGGGTGTGATTGAAGTATCACTGCTAGAAGAGAAGCAAAGAGCAACATCTTTGAGCATTTGTTTAAAACCTGTGTGATCATCTGGCTACTTGACCCGCTTGACTCATCTGATTTTTCTTTTAATGATGTCACCACATGCCCAGATGTCAGCAATTAACTTGATGAACACAAAACTACACAAATCTGTATGCATAACGACGTCCGTACTGCAACAAACTGTATTTACTTTGTAAATGTAGCAATTTTGAGGCATTTTAGAAGAAAAAAGACAACGTTAATCAAGGAAAGTTATAATTATATTTAAATCTCATGTTTAAAACTTACAGCAAATTCAACCCAATTTGTAGTGTTATATCAAAGCCTGTTCATCACACCAGCAGTTTACTGTAGAATCTCACAAACACCTCCAGCGAATTCTGAGTTACACTCTGATTTTAAAGTGGTACTTCATCTGTACGAGTGTTTGCTTTGTCTTCTAGATGCTTACAGGCTGCTCGTTGGAAAGCCGGTCAAAAAAACATCCTGTCCCAGGGCCTCTAGGAAGTGACCTCAAACCTTCAGAAAGGCCAGATAAAAAGTCCATATCAGAAAAAAAAACACTAGCTGCTGTAATGAGCTACGCACCAGGCTCCTCTGTGTTCTGAAGGAGGCCAGGTGGTGTGACACACACATGACTCTGATTAGGGGGCCTGCAGATGAGCAAGAGGAGAGAGATGGAAGTAGGGTGGGCTGTGAGGAGCCAATCACATCTTATTGTATATGATGCAACTGCTTGTGCCGTTCACTGACTCAGAAACACAACTTAACTACTATTTGTCTCTTAAAGCAATAGTTCAAATTATTTGTAGTGAGGATCTGAGGAAAGGTTATGAACGGTTACAATCTAAGATGCCGTAGACGACTTGACTTGAAGGGGACCGGATCCAAAGTTTTTTGTTGCAATATTTAAAACATAATCTCAAATGTTTCACAGCAATTCATGCAAAATGCTACTTTATAAACCTTTTAAATCATCATCATTTTCACATTACAATGTTGTTTTTAAAGAAGTCTGTTGTTATACATAAAAAAACAGCAAGCTGCAGCAGTTCTAGTTCAGCCTGTGGCACTTCCAATAAGAATATCATAATATTTCTAGAATTTTCTAAAATAACTAATTACTGGAGGTATAAAGATTTATAAAAGAGCATTCTCATGAATCACTCTTTTTATTATTTGAGTAGTTTTAAGTAATTCCCTTTGATCTTAGTCCCACTCAAACTAGCAGCTATCTCTTAAATCCTGTTAAACCTAATGTAAACAAATCTATATTTCTCCAAAGTGAAGCTGTTCAAAGAGCTTTCTGCAACAGGTCATCGCTTAGCCTTTCAACAGTAACCCAACTTCAAAAGGTCTGAACTGTCCCTTTAATTGTAGGAGTGAAAGTGATTCATTGTTTGAGTTTAAGAAGCAACATGTGAGCAGCATCAGCCTTGTGGCTAATAAACTTATATACTGATCTAAAAGGTTTGGAGATTCCATTATTAGCATAGAGAATGTATTATTATTAGGCATATTAATTAGTACAAGGTGAAACACTGACATAAATACTGTAGTTGCTTTGTTAGGCCCAATAAAACTTAGAAAAAACATTGAGCCTCCTGAATATTTCCTCCTACGCGTCTGTATTACTAACAGCATAGTCATATGTTTGACTTTGTGGGAGTTCAACATGTCAAAGGCACCTCTGTCCTCATTCCTCAACAGTTGGTTTCATCCAGGCGCATTGTGCTGCGTTTTGACTGGACCGTTTAAATGTCTTCTGATATCAGGAAACACAAACAAGCAGGCCTGCCAGCCTGGCGAGGAGGATAAGGAAATGGAAACAGAGGCCATTCTTCTCCTTATGTGACAGGAATTGTGTTGGAACAAGCACCTGTCACCCCATAACAATGACCACAAAGGTTGGCCAGAGAGACAGTCAGAATTGGGAAATGGAAAAGAGGCAACAAGGACACCAAAGACTTTTTAAAGGAAATCAGACTGAACAACTAATTCCTCTTGATCCCAACCAGCTAAATCTCTATATGTTACCATCAGAAAAATATGTACAGAAAGTTTTTGTAGATTCAGGAACCAGATAAACATCTATATAGTATCTGCTTTAGCATTTTGCACTGATAAAATAATAAACTAGAAGATGGTGTTCTTCAATTGCATGTTGCTGGAATTGCCTTATTTCTTCTCTCCCATCACCTCTATCTATTTTCGGCACCAATTTCACACTCATTTTTTTTTTCTCTAAATGATAAAGAGCAGGAGCATCTTTGTGTCCTTAATACTTCTCCTTCACACGTCCTCTAAACAGAGACTACAGAGGAATTTCTGGGAACAACACAATCCCACACTTTCAACATGACAAAAGACTCAGAGGGGGAAAAAAAGAAAAGAAAAATGAAACCTGGATTCATTGTTCTCTGCAGTGACAGTTGCCTAGCTCAACCTATTTCAAGGCTTCTGCAGCACTACTTACCTCTCTGTCTTTTAACTTCATCGCCAGAACCAGCTGGTTGCGGTGGTTAGTCAATGCTTCACGGTAGTTCCCCTTGGAGAAGAATGCAGAGCCCAGATTCCCATGAGCACGGCATTCCCCTGTTTGGTCACCTGAAGGGGAAAAATGAGACGCACTAGATTAAAAATATTTCAAACAATCTCCAAGATTAGTGTATAAACCACCTGCTGTTGAATTTAAATCATCCCATTGTCACTTTGAAACAGTGATGTGATGAAACGCATCTACATGAAGCCATAAAAGGGAAAGTGGACGTCCTGAACTCTCCAACAGTGAAGTGGCTTTTCTGACAGCTGCTGGTGTTGATCTCATTGTTGCAGGGGGTGAGAGGGGAAATGCTTTATTATTTCTGCCTGACAGAGAGGCCTTGCAGTCACGGCCAAAGCTTAAGTCTCTGTGCTCCACCTGAGAACCACAGCTTCTTATCTACAGCTGCTCTACCCACTCATGTGTCAAATGTGTGTGTGGGGGGGGAGAAGACTGGAGCCAGTCTGTGCTGCTCTGTTTTCAGTTTATCCCATCTAGCACTTCAAAGTTTTACTTTTTCTTTACTGTTTCGTAAGTAAACAGATGGATTTTAGCAGAGTTAAATGTCTGAGCAAGCTGATAAAATGTGAAAAAAGACAAAAGAGAAAGAAAAATCTCACCTATATCGAGAACTATAATTCCCGAATACTGTACTGTATATGCAAGAATAAGCTCAACAGGTATAATGCTGAATTTGTATTGTCTTATTCAGTGAGTGTGGGGAGGCTGTAACTGCTGTACTCACTCCTTGCGGCAAGTAAAACTTTTAAACTTTATATTCTGAATCTTTGGTTCTTCTGCTGTCTGAGGGTTTAACTGTGTTTGGTGTCTAGGAACTATTTCCCTGACAGTAAAGTTAGCAACTGTTTGACAGCTCTCACGAACAGGGAAGAGTTATGCTAATTGCTAGTGTTAGCTTGCAAAATAGTTTATAATAAGAACATCATCCCTATAAATAAAGTAATGTTAGTACTGTCATTTTGAATGTCTCTATGCAAAATGTTGGCCAATTTCTGTTAGAAGAAAGTGCTATGTAGCTAACAGAGACGCACATCAAATCAAGTTTTAGTCTGCCCAGACACACATGGAGAAAATTATACGTGCAAAACATGCAAAACTGAGAGCGATCCGAATTTGGGGGCATTAGAGAACATAAAAAGGCTATGAGATTATGACACAGTAGAAATCAGACAGAACGCAGTTACAGCAGCAGTGATTAGATAGTGTAGTACAAGCCTTACTATCTTTAAATCAGAGCCATGGATACTTGTGCAATCTAGCTGTGAAAAACAGACAGGCGTGCGCTTTACACCTGGCAGAGTTTATCAGTTGAAATCAGAAATAAAAAGGTCACAGCATGATGTCAATTTTTCTGGACAACCTCCAAGAAAAAAAATTACTTTCTCATTTGTTGGCACAAATTGATTAAACTTTGCTGCAAAATGCCTGATACATATTGAAAGCTTAAACCTTGGCTGGATGGGATCAAGATCATTTTTTCTGCACAGAACAAGTCCAGCATGTTCGGTATGTATCTTGCCAAGAACTCTGTAATGATCGAATAGATGTGACAGTGAAGCATTGAAGAGGGAATATGCATCTACATAAATGCAAAAGGTATTGCTGCCATCAGTGTCTATGAATACATCAGATTCATATCTACACACTGCCAAAATCTCACAAGAGCTTCAAAACAAGAAGAAAGTGAAAGCTATGACATTGCCAAGTTTTGTGCCTGACTTATAAAAAAAGAGCCACTGAGGTACTTTAAAAAGCAACGGAACAACAGAACACTGCCAGCTAAAAGCAGCTGGAGAAGAAACATGTCTGAACCATGACAGAACATCTTCTCAGACTTTACGTAGCACTCCTGTCCTTTATGCTGAGGAAGACCGAGACAGTTATCAAAAAGAAAGTTTAACCAAAAAAATTTAAAAAAAGATCTGAATCTCGACGATGAAAGATGTGACGATACTGAGATGCTTGATTGAGTAAATACAAGATGAAACCCATTATCCATGAAAAGCAAAAGCAATTTCTATGAAGAGCCACAATTGTGAATTATCTGCTTTTTTTCAGCGTGGATAAAAAGGAGTTGCAGACAATGTCTTCTAAAATTAATTACAAAAATTTCACATGATTATTCTTTTTATAAAAAAAATGTCAAATAATAAAATGACACAAATTTGAGGTTTTGATCCTGTTTTTGGATTAAACTGAAAACATTTTGTCATCTAAGACATTCATAGAAGAAACTAAATAAATATAGAAACTAAATAAAATGGACAAAGTTCTCTATGGTAAAGTTCTTCCTTCCATGTTGTACCTAAAGTCTTTGCGACCTCCAGGTCTTGCTGCATGTATCCTATGCTCTTCTCTGTGTTGCCCAGGGACCAGTGAGCGCTGCTGAGGGCCGAGAAGACGGAGCCACGTAGCTTCAGGCTGCATGTCCCAATCTTCAAAGCGGCTTCGAGCACCACAACAGAAGCCGTGTGGTGGCCTGCTGTCAGCAGCTCCTGCCCAATCACAGACACCACCACAAACGGACTTTTGTCCAGTTTCATCTTTTGCAGCTGCTGATAGGTGGACTCCAGAGAATCTGTGCAGGGAAGACATGAGTAAGATGTGTCAGAAACAGACTACACACATAAAAGAAACATGATGTTGTGCTGACATGCTGACTGACCCCAATAAGTGGCACAGATTGTGGTAAATGTGTTACATGTGCACGAAAGCTGACAAAAGGTGACTGCTGTGTGCATTCAGATTCTACTTACCTCCTGTAATGATTGCTTTTTCTCTGCCTCAATAAACATAGCCTGTAGCTTGACTAAATGACAGCTTTCACTGACAATTTAACAATAACTCAATAAACTGTATGAATCGTTTTTCTGTTCTTCCACTGCGGCTCGGGTAATCTCAGGCAATTTCTAACACTGAATAAATATGACAAAGGTTTGGAGCGTGGTGGGCAAACGTTTTTACAAACCGTATAACGAGACTGGGTCACATGTTAGCCTTTTCTTTCAGGTGATCCAGCTGAGAGAAGGTTTTCAGGTGGAGATTAAAGAGTGACGGGGAAACAAATGCAGCCAGCGCACAAACGTAACAGGGGAGTGCTGAGCAAAGGAGACACACAAGGTGACCTCTGAAGAGGCTGAAAACACACAATGACATAAATCAATGGTGGGGCCACGTGGGATTGGGGTTCTACAGCCCCTCCAGATTATAAAGACCTCCAGTCGGAACTAACATTGAACATCCCAACGTAACCAAGAGTGCGTGTGTCTCTCTGTCTATTAATGATTTCAATTTCTTCTGCATATATATTTAAACTTATAAGGGAAATGGCAAATATACTGGACGCTGTATTGTTACTACTCATCTCAAAGTATTGTGCAGGACACATTATGTACCAGTGCAACATGCACCTCCTTTTTTTTTTTTTTTTTTTAATTTGCAGATTGATTCAGTTGAATCAGTTGAAGAAACAGTATCTGGGAGAGCTCAGCTGTTCTTAGAAACCCACGAAGACGCTTATTCACCTTGACACACACACACACACACAAGTTGTGATGCATCCCTATGCTAGCACACAAAAGCATAACGGATGACGCTCTTTCAGGAGCATCGCTTCTGTTCAGGCACTTGGCAGAATGTCGTGTTTACGGAGCGAATGCGTGCATATTATATCCATTCACACCTTGTAATTGCCTTTTGAGTGACACTGAGAGCTGAATCATAAATCAAACACTGAGAAAATGTTTTTTTTTTTACTGTCAAGGCTGTTATATTCATAAACAGGTACAAGACTGGCATGTATTGTTTCCCCACACAGAAACAGACATATATGGTAAACAAATGCTAAGCGCTGGTTAGCTTTAAGCCCTGAGGCAGATATGATGCACTGAGGTGTCAACAAAACATCATCATGCTCCCAACGTTCTCCCTTTATTGAGTCTACAAATTGTTTTCTCAGGTTTGCCTTTTGTAGCCTGTAGAACAGTTAGATGTAACTAAGATCCAAGCTTGAACGGATTGTTGTTAAAAAATAAAGACAGATTGTATGCGCTTATTGTTCATTTATGTTGTTTATTCAGTCTTACACCTCACTGTTGTGACAATATGGAGCTGCAATTAAAACCTACAGAACATCAGAGCGATTGTAGTGATATTAAAAATAGCTGATAGATTAACAACATGTTCATTTGGATTGATTCAAATGATTGATGACAACTGGTTCATAATCAGCTCTAAATGTTATTTTTTTCATTCTATCATTATATGTCAAGTTTTTTATGTTTTAAAGTGCAGCTCCTAATCAGGGATTATTACATCATTAGACGATTGTGAATTGTTTTGTTAATGTTCATTTTTGTGATTTTTTTTTTGTATAAACGATAAAAACCTAATAAATATATATATGAAAACGTGCCCCCATAAACAAGATGCTACATGATTCTAGAACAAAGTTATATGATTAATGTATGTACATCAAGGATGTGATGATTAACCCATCTGTAGTGATGCAATTTCAAAATACTAACCAAAGAGTAACAACCTCTATAGACATATGACATGATCTGTAAGGATATGAACCTGTGAAGCCACTAATCACCAAGTTCAGCTTATGTCAGATATATTAATATGTTTGAATGTTTATTTCAATAAATGTGATGTTTTAGATGCCACCAGGACTGTGTTTGTGTAAATAAACACTGGCTGTCTGGACAGTTCAGCTTGACTGGATTAGCAAAAGCCAGCTGAAAAGGTGAAGTCTAGTTTAAGTGCCTGAGATGAGAACCAGAATCAAAGAAGGATTTTAAACCCCTAAAACTCTTATGACCAAAATGTTTTGATTTGGACATTTTGACCAAAGTCCATTAAAAAAACACATCAAAGTTAAGCCACAAAACCATTTTGATTATATCTGCAGTGTTTTAAAATATGTTTTTTTCAAAATGTAGATTAGTTGAAAAGATGCTAATGGCCACAGTGTCAAGTGAAATGTTTTACCTAGCAAAAAGACAGTGTATATGCCATGAAACTGTTTACATTAATCTGTATGGATCTTTACATTATAAACCGAAATATTGAACACCAACAAATGGTAAGAAATAAATATCAATCAAGAAATTAAATTATGTGTCAAAAAACTTCCTGAAACACAGCTGAATATCTACAGCTGTTTGGGTTGTTTCCTGCAGCTCGTTCAATAATCCAGAAGGACAATGTTAACAATCGAGGGAAAGCTGTTGCCAAGATCACTGAAAGCTGCAGATGCAAATAGGCAGAAGAACAATAAGATAAACTTGATCAGATTGAACCAGTTTGACTGTTTGTGGACACATTTTGTCAAGAGTTAAACTGTACATGATTCAGAATACTCCCAAAACTCTGGAAACTCATCAGTATTTTACACGACACATAGCTTTATATTCTTCTAAGCTTCAATAATTTTATTGTTTATTTGCTTGTTTTGAACGTCATCAGCTGGATCTCTTCATCCAGGGCATAAAATAAACACAAGAGTGCTTTGACTGGACAGAAAACATCCCATAGTGTTGATATATCTGTAATAAAATAAATTACAGAGATAAGTGAGCATTGCAATCACAACTAGATGCAATCAGCTCTTCCTTGCCAACATGGCAGAGTGCTACAGCTAAAGACTGTAGCTTTTACACAACATATAAAGACTTAAAGTGTAATTAGAAACACAAATTCCTTTGTAATGAACATGTTATCATCCACAACATGTGAATAAATGTAACACCTTTTTGCACCTTTTGACCAAACCACATGTTTTATATTCAAACTTAAATCACTTCTTAAAGCTGTAACTGTACATTTTCCAACATGAGGCTAGAGAAGTTAGAAAAATCAACACATGTAATCTTGAAATGGACCTGCAGGCTGCAGAGAGAAAGCAGGTCCCACCTACCTTTTATTTATCATTGGTTTTTGTCTCTGTAATGCTGATTATCCTTCATGTTTGCTGGCATAACATTGATTACTGCCTTCATGTGCCAAGAACCCCTTCTAAGAGGATCATTGTTCTTAATCCAGTGGCCTAGCTACCTCTCCTCAACACACCTTGGATTAGGTCCTCTGGTGGTTGCCTGGCACTTTGGGAAACAGGGTAAACAATTAAGAGATTAAGTGGCTCAGACTAAATGTTGGCCATCGCCTACTGAGAAGATCCATTCTGGTTCACAGTGAATGGGGTCTGGGCTAACACCCAAACTCTTTTCTTGTTTTGATTCTAGTGGCAGGTTTAAAGCATCGGGTTGCCTGAGATGGGCCTTTTTTTTCTTCGTATAAGCACACAAATCTTACTGCTTCCATTAGCCATCCTGGTTAAGGTTTGCAGCAAGGTATCTGTTTGCACATTTACCACATTGTTGAATCATAAAACAATACCAGTTTTACTCAGATCACAGTTTTACTACAGTCTGACAAAGATATGACAAACAACCGATTTCATCTTAATTATCAAAGTCAAAAAATGTTCATTGTTCCTGATTAATTACTTAATTCTTTCAAATTCCACCAGACTGAAACCAGAAATACTTGTAGTGCTGATCTAAACAGATAATAATCCATAAGAAACATATAGTGGCATCATTGGTTTTAGCGTGGTTTGTAATGATTCAGTCAGCTTCAGGAAAAAAAATCCATAAAGGGAGGGAAACACAAAGCCTTAATGCTGGATGCTCGTTAAGATAACAGGGTATCTGTATGTGTGATCAGTTTGACTGATATCGAAGCTGCAGCCTTGATGCTTTGGAGTCTGAAGGTAAGTGTTTGACACCAACAATCAGTTACACAGGAAAAAAAAGAGAAAGTTAGTGACATCCTCCCTACAGAACCGCTTCAAAAAATTGACAGGTAAAGTCACCCCAACACGCTTATTGACTGACAGAATCAGGATTATCTGTGAGACAGGCTTTCAGACAGCTGTAGGATGAAGTGTGTGAAGACAGTGAAGTACACACACACACATGAAATCAGCTGAAACACACACATACACCTGGAGTTTCTTCATCTGCGACCATTCTCACCTCGTAACGGGGACTTCATCGCAGCTTCGACCATGCCCACAAGTAACTGAAGGCTCTTGGGGTCTTGGGCCAGCCCGGAGGCGAAGGCCGCCAGTGCGTCGGCATGGCGACCAAGGTACTGAAGGGCAACACCCTGTCGGAAGTATGCCTGTAAATGAAGAAAACAGAAACAGAAGAAACCGTTATTAAAGCGTTGATGGTTTGCCACAGCGTGAGGCTTTATTCAAACACATTAACAGACACACTCATTTCACGCCATTTGCAATTTTTACACATGAGCAGCTTCCCGAACATGGCACCTCTCTGCTTTCTATTCCCATTATAGAATGATCAGTGAGGTTTTTTGTACTTGTTAATTGGATTATAAGTTTTACATAAATGCACATGTTACACTGCTGGCTGCCTTCTCAGGAGCGACTGCTGTTTCTGGGTTTGCTGAGAGAGCAGGCTGCACATGTAAAGCAATGGGATTTCTGTTTACCGGCGGTGGGGAAGAGTATAGAGAAATAAAAATGAGAAAGAGAAAAAGTCTGTCAATAGCCCCAAAAAACATTCATGACTACCTCCGATTGTATAATACTCTTTGACAGGACGCAGTTTCATGACTGCGTCACTCAACTGGCTGGAGACTGAGAACGGCTCTTCAAGCAGACAAAAATTAAACAGATTTGTCATTCACTCATTTATTCATGGAGCTTCGAATTTTGTATAAACGGAGAAACTTTATGCAACTTGTGACATATTGTGTCGTTTTGACGGAGATGAAAAAATGTTTTGGAACATTGTGCAGAATGAAACCAAAAACAGATGCTGCGTCTGAGATCTAAAGCTCCATTATTGTTATTTTCCATCAGAATGCCTTTTTACAGCCACCAGAAAGAGGGAAAAAAATTAATTCTTTTATCTAAGCGCATGACTTAATTTGATTGTGTTTGAAGCCTGATTAGTCAATAATCCAAGTGAGTTGTTAAATCTGACTCTGGTCCAGTCTAGTGACGACCAAAAAGAAAGATGAAACTAGAAGCGACTCATTGTTGATGATCCAAACTGCTAAATCCTCCCAAGAGAAGAAAAACTATCTGAGAAGTAACATCTTGGTTTTTGTCTTGGAAACACATGATCACAGCTGTGAATCTTGGGAAAAAAATGGAGAATACACGATGTATAAGGAAACTATTTAAACTAAGAGTGCATCCTTATGTATGGGGCAAGAGGGGGGGCAGTCCAGGCTCCCACCTCACCATATCCTTGGTGAGTGGGCACTCATTCCACTCACAGCCTCCAAAAGTGACACGAAGGCTAATTTGCCATTAGCATCTAAGAGGCCTTTTCATTAGTCTTCCAAAGCCCCTCCGTTGGAACCACTAGGAAGTGAGAAAGGCTGGGAGGATTAAAGAAAATGAGACATGACATTGAATTTATAGAGACCAGTAATTAATTTTGCTTCCGTCTGAGCTGCACTCTGACTACCAATCTGTCTCCAGACTCACAGACACCCCGCCCGCCCCACCCCTCAACAGTTCCAGCTCAACCTCACTTGCAATGCAACTCTCCTAAAAATGACGAGGACAGAGATTAAATTCAAAGCATTAACCTTCGTTCTAGCGCTGGTATTATATGACGGGAGCACGGTCCGGGGTACCTGCTCAATATTAATCGCATTTTAAAACGGAGGAGTTTGAGCAGGATGCATCAGTTAGAACTGATAGGTCCACAAAACGCTTTGCCCAAGGGAACAAAAGACATTCAAAAGGCACTTCTCTCTTTGATTAGATTTAGTCTACAATATGACTGTTCTCCGTTATATTCCTTTAAGCTCTGTGCTTCCACTGAAGCAAATAAGGAAAACATAGAGGAAGAAAAAAAAATTGATAAAAAAAAAGCTTCAATCAAAAAAAAAAAAGAAAACAACATCATCTTTGCTCGTTTCATTTTTCCTCCCACGTAAGGTTGAGGAGCTTTAAAATGAAGGTGAAAACAAGCAGAGATTAAATGAAAATATGGAATGAATGAAATCACTAAAAATGACAGAATCAATGTGCCGGAGAGCCTCATAGTGTTTTTCGCTCATTAATCTCCCGCTGCCTTCAAATTACATCATGCGGTTTCACAAAGACAAATACACAAAACATAAATATATAATCCAACAAGTGCATCCAAACAGCACTGCTCATAAAACGAGCTTTAATACATTTCACACGAGTATGGCTGACGACTAATTAAAACCAACAGCGAGAGTGACAGAAAAGACGAAACGAAACAAATTTAAGTATTAAAAGTACAGCGTGATGTTAAGGTTAAAGCAAGAGCAACAGCACCAACAAGTTGGCTGTTATTGACTTTGAAGCATTTTGAGTGAAGACAGCTACTTTCTCACCCCCCTCCACATTTCTTAAATTCACACTTAACAGGATTTTTTTCTAAAAACACAGCAGCATCTGCTTAGAGCTGCTGCTCCACTGATTAGCACAGCCGCTAGGTTTTAGCCAGACAGAAAGACAAATTGAGCGAAAGAGATTGAGAGTAATACAGCGGGGGGGGAGACAGAGGAAAAAGCAAGTACTCCACAGATTAACTTTGCCTTGTAAGCATACAGCATTAGAGACAAAATTGAATGGTATAAGTGAGTGCTTAATCTTCCAGCCAAAAAACATCTCCCTAAAACAGGATGCGTGACAGAGAATCCCTCTGCGGAAAGCAAAAACACTCTGCAGGCCCTGCCTGAAATGTGATGCGTTTTGTACACCACTTCCACAAACCCAGGCTTCTAATGATTTCTCTGTTTTTGCTGAAAATTTAGATTTTGGGGTAAATTATTTAACCACCTTGCATTTTTGCCTCTTTATGTTTAATGCTGTTTAATGATCCCAGAGAGAAGCGGATCCATCAGGACCTGTGGGTAAATTCCAAGAATTTTAATGCTCATGTCCATCTACACTCACATAGGTGTGTGAACAAATGGGAAAGAGTGTGTGACACAGAGAGAGAGAGACAACAAAATACTTATAAATGAGAGAGAGGATAAAAGCTTTTCTTCTTTTTCAAACATTTTAATATTTCATGAATGCTTGTTTGATGTAGTTTAAAATATTCATGTTTAATGCTTAGGAGGAAGAAGGGAAATGATGCAAAAAATCTCTTTAATACACTTCACCGCACACAGTGGGGAACTAACACTCACACATACAGTACAAGCAGAAAAAAACCCTCATGCACACCACTGCATGTGCTTTCTTTTACACTAACAAGGCACTTATAATGAAACATGGACAATTCTCTTCCAGTGACAGCTCTGTTGTTCTCAATGAGGCTCACAGTCAGAGTATCCAAACACATAGTTGACAATATTTAGACTGTATTTGGTACAAAGCTGGCTGTTTTGGGCCTTTTTTCTATCGCAGATTAATGTCTCTGTATACATCCTGTTTAGGCTCCTCTTCAGTACATTGTAAACCCCCCCAGCAATCCCCCCACAGCCCCAGGGAACATGCCTGTGTTTGCACATGTCTTTCCCTGTTCGAGATCTTCACCTAACAAGCTGGAAGAAGAAGATCAATATTTCAACAAGGTGTAATAGCGATGGACATTGGGTGAAATTAGTCTGATTTGGCAAATAAAATGAACATTTTAACCACAACTCTTGCCTAATTATTGGCAAATTAGCTTAAAATAATTATTTTTTAAAAAATTTTCAGGATAAATTAGAAGATCTATTTGCTTAGTCAATTTTTGATCACTTGTGTTCAAACATCTTAATGTCCGATTAAAAATTTGCCCATATGTTCGGTTTTGTGAGTTGCATAAAACTCAACAACACTCTCTAAACAAAAGCCAAATCCTCCAGCACACAGCAGAGGCTGCGTTTTGCTGCAGCGACTGCTCCAGCTGTGCAGCAGCAGCTCAAGGATTTTGTGTTGCTCGCTGTGGTTTGATCGGTGATCAGCAATAATAAAGATGCACTCACATGTGGAAATCAATACAAGCAGTGTAAGCTCATCTCAGACAGTGCCACACCCTTGTTTCCACTACAGAGCCCTTACGATGCTGTAGAAGGTGTGTGATCGCACCACAGGACAAGTGGAGCCAAAACACTGATCCCAAATGGAGCCCCCCACTGGTGACAAAACACAACCCAAATCGGTGCGTCACACAGGGACAGCAGGCTGCAAATACACTACAGACAAACACACACACACAATCCATCAATATCTTCACCAGAAAACCACCCATATGTCTGCAACAAACACGTATTACTTAAAATCAGCTTTCCACTCGGGCCGGGACGCTGGAATTACATTAAAGTCTAATCGCATCGCAGGAAAAATTGCTGCTTTTCTTCCCTCTGTTTCCACACTCTTTAGCTGTAGATGCTGCTGCCTTGGCCTCCATTGTTGGCCCAGAAATGTCATGTGTCGACCACGGTTTAGGACTTTTACCTTCACCGCTCCGTACACATGTTTGTTTCTCTACTCTCAAGTTGACACTGTTGGTTCGCAGGGTAGACAAAATGTCAGTTAGTTAATTTAACATCCGAGGATAACCGTCAGTGATGACAAATTAGCGGGAAGGAAAAAGTGAAATGGAATGATTACTGTTTTTGGGACTCTGTGCATTACAAGCTGACAAGCTGAAATCCACAGGAAAAAGCCCAATTGGGACTCTACTTAATTAAGCTTACTTCTGAAGCCAAATTTCTGTCCATCTCCTCCTGCAGGCCCAGATCTTTATCCTTCAGAGTTGAAGAGGTCTAACGTCCATCCTCATCAGGAGGGGGGGTGCATAGCATTTGTTGCCCTGGGTCAAACATAAACCTCTGGCCTCGAGGTCACATGAAGAGAATCATGATACAGCTGCCTGTCTATTACCATCTCCCCAATCTAATAAGACCAAACCCTAAACCAGCGAGCAGCCCTGACCCGCATCGATCAAACGTGTGTTTATCTGAGTGTGTGTTGATTCAGCGAAGGGAAAAGCAGTGACGAACTATTTTTTTTCCCCACTGAGTGAACCATGTCTTTAATAATCTCGCTTGTCAATGAAAAACGTTGCTTTTTCAGGATTTTGTTTCTTCCAATATGCTGACAACACAGTCTTCTGTGGAACAGCCTCGGGTCATTTTTGAAGCATCACAAGCCACATCAACGGTGAGTCTTTAACACCAGGGCAAGTCCAATTGACGCACCTTTACAATCTGCACCTTGGTAGACATAGTAAAATATTTATGATCCATTGATGTATTACTCCCAAAGGGCATTGTAGATTCAAGTGACTGCTGTTCCACCCGAAGCCCTTAATGAGCCCATTACATCAGATGGCTTTAATGAGAGCAAATTAAAATGTTCATTCTTTGAGGAGCTGGTAATTAACGGGTAACTGTTTCATTATTTGGTGAGTGGCAGCAATTGGAATCCAGGTAAACTTTGGGTAGCCTGGAAGATATTTCAATGGGGGAGTCTCTCACAACTGTGAGGAATCGATTAGCCGGCTCAAATCAAACTGGCAGGCAGCGCAGCGCTTCAGATTGCAAAAGGTCATAGTCAGGTTTGTGGAATCAATGCTGACCACTCTGTATTCACTGTGTCTCACATTATCTGACAGGGGGATGGTTTAATGTTTTCTAAAAACAATTACCAAAAGACAAAGAGAACCTGCAGTAGCAAAGGTCAGGGCACGCGGTACGCGTCTATTGTGAACGTAAAAGTGAAACAGAATGGCGAAAAAGCTTATTGTTCATTCATCAGTAACAGCGGCACAATGGCAGCAAGCCGAGGTGTCGTGCAGCGACACGCTGACACAAAGCACTGTTTGCAAAATTCAATTTTCTTAGTGCTACGTGCACGTCCACCATAACGGACCATTTTCACAAAAAGGAAACAGACCAATGAAAAGGGATAAACCAGCAGAATAATTTGCATTATGCCTGTAGCTCAATTCAAGCGTGTTAATTTTAACATTAGAAAAGTCGTGTCACACTCCACCACTATGATTTATAGCTCGATTTGTCACATGGATGCAGCTTGCATACTTGCATCCCTATTAACATCTTAAGAGTCTTTAGATGTGTGGCAGAGAGGGTTAGGGCGCTAAACAGATTTCCGTGCCCCTCTCAACTAGATCCTCGGCTCTGCTCCGGCTGAGCACTGCACAAGATCTCCACAGCCACAAGGGCTGACTCTCAATTATAGGCATTAATTACTTAAAGAAGCTTTAATCAATCAAGGCCAGATGGTGAACCTGAAAAAAGAGCACCTCCAGGCTGCAGAAGCGCCTCCCAACCCCACTAGACTAAAGGCAGCGATAAGGGAAGATGTAATACTACATCGAATTTAGATTTTCTTTCTGGTTTTAATTGTTGTGATCTTCTATTTATTTCTCTATTGAAAACACAAACTTTCTCAATTTTTAGGAGTTCTGATCATTTCTATACGACAGCTGTACATGCGTATCTCTGTTGTGTTTAATTTAACAGAGATTAGAGAAAGGCTACCTGGCCCAGATTCTATGCCCATTTGGCCGGAGGACCATATACTCCATCTTCATTTGTATTCCCTTAATTGGCTTTGACAGAGAACCCAATGAATGACTTTAAAAAAGTGCCCTCCTTTTAGTAAACGCCGGTTGAGAGACACGTTCTAAACGCGAGAAGCCTCGCACCTTCATTAACCATCAACTTAAAGCCAAACGACCATTCAGACAACAACTCTTCAAAGCATGATGCTTGGGTATTGATTTAGTTTTGCAGTGAGGGATGAGAAACCTTTGTCTTTGTGGAAAAACTGCCACATCTTATTCCCACTCCTTTTTTATCTCTGCAAAATAAGTTGGTGTTTTTGAAATAAAAAAATAATAATCAGCTGCCAGATCAGAAGTTTCTCTAGGCTGCTGGTGTTTTTCATTGTTTGGTGGTCATTGAAAATCCCAAAGAGTAGCAGCGTCTACCAAGTCATTACCCCCTCACAATGTGACACACAGCAGGCATGACTCTTTACCAAAGTCAGCACTTGTTTGGGGTTCATTAGAGTGCAATGGCTTTAGTGGAAAGTTGCCTCTTCAAACAAGAGTCAGCAGCACATGCTGGCCGACAGCGTGGCTTCTCCAGCGCTGCCCCGCAATTCTTCAAACCACTCACAGTCAGCCTTTATGGAGGGTTCAAATGAAAGCATGGCATGAGCCTGCCTGCTTTTGATTCTGCCATTAAGAAGTCATACGTGACTGAATAAAAGCAAGTTTAATCATTGATAAGGCGCTGAGAGGTTGAGAGGACTGGACACAGAGGAGAAGAGACAGTGGTGGTGAAGCCAAAAGGGTAAGAGAGAAACAACAACAAGATGGACCGAGAGAGAGATAAAGGTTAGCAGATGAACAGGACACAGAGATTCTGCTTGTTATTCCTTTGTCGTCTGCTATACATGTCCACCACTATTCTGGATATCAGAGCTCTTTATTGTGAATGACCCATTTCTACTTCTCTTCTCCCAGTGCAGCAACAGCATCCGTATATTGGTGCTGTGGCTGCAGCCCCACAGCTCTGCCATGTTTGTGCACACACAGATCTCCCAAGTGATTATCAGATAAATGCACTTTAATTCACAACACATGCAGCTGAGATTTATATATATATAGACTCACTAATTCCCCCTTGGCCACAGTGCAATATGAACTCCATGCTGCACCAATTTAAGAGTATGATGAGTCCCGTGCGAACAGGCTCCTCTACTTATCATATATATGATACGTTCGAGCAGATAGCCGGGGTTAGAGAAAAAAACAGCAGAAGCTGAGAAAAGCAAGATTATGAAAGGACCAGTTTGGCTTTATTAATGATTAATGACATGAGCGGTTTTCAGAGCCGTTTCCTGCAGAGAATTACTGGTCAGTCACAGATGCAGCTGAGCTAAACAGTGTTTTTACAGGAGCATCTTCACACCAAGAAAACAACAACAAAAGAAAATGTTGAGATCTGTACACTGAAGCTAATGCACATTTTTATCAACAAGTACTCCCTCTTTCAGTCTGAAATCACAACTGCCTGCTTTCAAATGAGCACTAATTGGCATGGCTCAACTTTAATGGAGGCTTCTGCCTCTGATAACTCCTGTAACACATCTGCACAGTCTTTGTGTTAGCTCATTAAACAGCAAGTTCCCTCAGCGTTCTTTGGTCATCGCCATGCATCATTAATTGTGTCCACCTGCTAATACTGATCACTACAGTTTTTCCCAGGCTTTGATGTCTATCTCTGTGAAGGCTCTGAGACCCGATGGCCTGTCCAGCTATCAGATAAACCGAGGTCTCCTTACAACATGTGGAGAGATGATATGTGTGGAAAAATAGTTAAAATGTTAATTAAACCTCCTTTAGGGTTAAGGTCTCAACATAGAATTAATCTAGTGCCTAAAAACACATACAAACACACAGCGAGCCAAATAAAAACACTTGCTCAAAGCTATGAGTCATGCTGTGGGTGCCAACAATCAATGGGGCTCGCCGCGCCCAGCTGGCTGTAGTAGCAGAATGTATTAATTTTCTCATTTAGAAACAAATATATACTGCAAATAGATTAATGGTGTTTGATCAACTTGGCGAAGCAATGCCAATTAGCATGCATGGATGGAAAGAGGCAGCATGTTTAGTTTTATGTACCGCTCTAAAAGCTCATGGCAGCTACTATAAATGGTAGAGTTAAAATAAAATTACTTGAATACAGTCCTCACAGCTTTTCACTGAACAAAAAGCTCCAAGCAAAGGAATGGGAAGAAGGTGGGAACAGAGGTGGGTTATAAGCAAAATGGTGAAATGAAAACGACGAGCGCACAAGCACCAAAAACTGATGCCACTGTTTGCTCTGGATCAGAGTTAGGGAATTACATGTGACAGCAGTTTGCACCAAGACAGGGAAAAGATTGATCCAGACAAGCAAGACTCTGTTTGCTTTGTTAAAAGTAATTAATCACTGTGGCCACGGAGGACTGAGTGCTACTGCAATGGCACTGAGTGAGTCAGATTGTCTGAGCGCGAAGTCGTATGTGGACGTAAGCGAGTGCACATAATCCGGCATATGTTTCAGAAAAAGTTGGATTATGAAGGGTAGGGAAGAGGGTTGTGGAGAAATAGAAACTTTAAAAAAGGAGGCACATTGAAGAATGAGGGAGGGAAAAGATGAAGATCAGCATCGCATTCACTCATCCTGATACGTGAGCCGATAATACGATCCATCATTACAGCCCCAAACACCAACGAAGCAGAGAAGATAAACTGCAGCTAAAAAAAGAGGCAGAAATAGTTTGATGCTTATGTCAAGTTCTTTTTTTATTAGTTTCACTTATTTTTTTCACTTGAGACACCTTCCTCCTACATGTGACTACACTGACTCCAGACACGAGTCACAGACGAGGCATGTTTTCTCCCGTTACATTACGCCTGCTGGACAGCTGTCAGATCAAATTGATCAGTGTTGTTCTGTTTAACCATGCACATTTTTTAACATGGTGCAAATACATCAACAAAGAGGAGAGGGGGGGGAATGATGTTAAAAACATTCTGAACATGCTATAATCCCTGTAGATAACATGCACTGGCCTAAAGCTCTCAGCTCTGTGAACCACAGTCCCACCTCCCCATCCTCAACACTGCAGTGATAACAGCAGCAGGAGCCCAGAGCCATAAAGACACAACCCTGATCAATAAGAGCACACACACACACACACACACAACACTCACAGAGGGAGCAGTGATCTTGTTGTAGCTGGGGGTCTTAAGGGAATGGGTGTCACTGGGAGATGGGAAAATTAGATGTGAAAACGTGAGCAGGGCAGAAAAGAAAGGAAAAAAACTGAGGGGCGGGGAATGAGAATAGCATGAGTGTTTTTTAGAGTCATATTTCTGTCCATAAGCTAGAGAGTTAGAAGGGCAGCAGCTGCAGCAGTGAGATGGCCATGCGCAGAGAAAGCATTCATTGAAATGTTGCTTGTGCAGCCCCGGGCCTGGACCTTAATAGAAACAGAAACCAGGGACCCTTCTATGTCAGTGCCACGGCTGAGCAGAATACTAAATCCCTCCCTAGCACTAATGATTACCCCAAGCAATGCGCAGGAGTGCAACACCCGTTTGCAAATGAACATCAGGAAACCTGCAATTTCAAATTAGCACATAGTCCGTACCTGCTGATCGACACTCACAGCTCTGCTGTGCGAAACCTGGAGGACATAATTTGGCTTGTAAAAGCCCAACTCTCCAGTGAATGCTAAATACTACGAGCTTTGCAATTCCCCACATCAGCACCGTGCTTCGTTATAATAACATAAGAGATTGTGGAATTGCAGGTCAACAGGTCGTAATAAACATGAAAACACATCAAACCCAACCCCTTAACACACACCCCCAGTCCAAATATGGTGGAGATGAGTGAATTATCATCCAGGACACCCTGACAGCACTGACCTCAGTAACTGATCCTGTCTCCATATACACAGTGTCATGGATGTGGGTTTTGGGGGTTTATTTTGTTTGTTTTTGGGGGTCTTGTGTTTTTTCATGTGTCACAGTTCCATTGCTTTCCTTCATTTTCCAGCCACACCTGCATTTCATCTACACTTCCTCTGAAATCACCTCTCCACAGTTCTAGTTGTTTATATTGTTTTCCTTGTCAGATCCTCCTGTTTCTCCTCCAGCCTTTGGTTTTCCTGTCCCTGTTGTGCTCTGAAGCATTTAGTGTTTTCTCCTTCTCCTGGTCTTTGTAAGTTTAATTCATCATTACATTTATTGACCTTTCCTCTTCCTCGTGTCTGCATTATGAGTCCATCGAATACTCAATATAACAGTGAGTCACTCACACCTGCTGGAAACTTAACTTACATGTAGAAAACCTGCATTCTGGACCAGCAAGCCTTTCTGTTATTTGTCAAGGTTTTAGGTTCATGTTAAAAATGTTTTTCAATTATCATTTTTGTGTTTTTTGTGTTTAGTTTGGTTTAGGCTACTACCTGATGTCATTTCCTATTTTTCCTCAGCTCCTTCCTTCCCTTTCTACTAATTACCTCACCTGCTTCTCATTCATTAATTACTCCTCCAGTTCATAGTTCTACCAAGTCACTGTCAGATCCTGCTGTTTTAGTTTCTTCCTTGTATCTGTGCTGCTGTGCTTCTTGCCTTTTGTTTGCGCATGCCTGGAATGTTTGGCTGTATTTTACTGCCTTGGCATTCAGTTAAGTGTTTTCACTTTTTCAAAGTCTGGGTGTCCAAAAACACACAAGTATAACATTCTTAACTTATCAGTGTAAAGTAGAAGTAGGAGTTTTACTTAACACAACATACAGACATAATCATGTTGTTCCATCCTTATTCACAGCTACCATGTTGGCTTCATTTTATAAAATGTTTACCAGGATCAGGCAGATGCATGTGCGGCTTTGCTTTACAGTAAAATATGTTTCAGATTTCTTTCCTGCAAAAAATGTTACCCCTGTAGATATTTCCTAAGTGTTTTCTAACACCATCTCCCTGTATCATTTATCAAGTTGTGGCATTAAGATAACATCCGGCTCTAAGTCATCTCCTGGTGCTACTCTATGAATAAACTTAATATCAGCCTGTGATGGCTCATTATGTTGACCTATCACGCTAGGCTTCTTTTAAAGTGTTTCCTCTCTTGGGTAAAAAAAAAAAAAAAAAAGAAAATGAAAAAATGTGCACTGCAATGCTTTCAATGCTGCTAGATTAAGCATCCTGTTTTAAACATCTTTCTGGTGCTTTTTTTCTCAAGAGCTTGCAGTGATGAAGAGAGCTTTCGAGTGTTCAGAGAGAATTTCAATCAACCTGTCGTGCTTCATGTTCCCTCCAGGGTATTTTCTTTTTCTCTGTTAGGGGTCTGAAAGCTAAACAACCCCAAGAAGTGGGCCGAAGAGCCACTCATCCACAGTACAAACATGGTAAGCTTAGACAGGATGGAGCAGCATGCTGTTTACAAGGCTAACCAAGCACATAGATCACTCCTGATGATTCTCTGAGTCTCAGAATAAAAAAATAAATATTTGTAAAAACTGTGACACTGAATGGACTGTATTGAAGTTACTTAAGGTCTTAGTTTTAATTTTTGCATGAATATACCAAAAAAGGCAAAGATAGTGACTATAAGTATCCAAACGATTAAACAAAAACATAAAGTATGAACGTCACCATGAAACAAAGCTAAAACAAACAATCATGTTCATCAAAACTACATAAAAACATGTGGAAATGATTTTAAATGAAAGCGTCTCTTCATGTTCTCACACATTTGAGATCTGTGCACAAGAATGTGATGCACCTCTATAACTGAGTCTCCTTATTAAACTCGTTGCTGGGAGAAAACAGAGTAATTACTCAGTCCCTCACAACACCTTTTGGACTTTGGGCCAGATTTGATGTGCTGCTTCAAATGTCACCCACCTCAGCTGGTAATTAAACAACATTCTTCCCTCAGTAGCTGTTTTAATAGGCTCTGTCTGCTAAAAATAAAAGCTGCAAGGCGCTCTCATTTCAAAGTACAGAAAAGGGTTTGTGATTTTAAACCCTGGCAGATAATTCACGTATAATTTACAGGTGTTCGTAGGGTCAATTAAAGCGTGACAATTATGCCTAATGAATTCTATGGGTGACAATGAAAACAAGCAGGAGATTCAGGCTATATATATTTGTACATTTATGATTAAGAGCAATATTTGTTGCGACAATAGTACGTTTTTTTGTATTTTTATTTTATTAAAGCCTACAGATAAGACAGAAAAAAAAACAAGTGTGGTAAAAAGGTACAAATTAAAACAAACAAACACAGAATTTAAAAAGAAAACAAAACACTTTGGCTCAACACATTTCACAAAAAAATTACATTTGTTTGAAGAAGTGGAAAAATATTTAATTTAAAAATAAATAAAAAATAAATATCCTGTTTAGTAGAAGATTTTAGTCAAAAATTAATTTTTTCAAAAATGTAATTTTTGTTTGTTTTACTCTTTAGTTTCAAGTGTTTTTTTTTTTTTTTTTTCAGAACAGCTTTGTTGTAATATTATCTATCTATATACATCCTTCAACATAGGACTGATAAACTTTCATGGAACTTTAGTTTTTTTTTAAAGATGCTAGTTCTGCTAGTTTGGAAGAGAAATTTTGCATCTCTGCTTTTCACTTCTAGCTAAACAACAGCACAGAAACATTAACTGGCAACAGCGAATCACAAACATAAGGTCAGAGAGTCACCACAAAGTTTGACACCTCTTTTCCATCAATTGGCTCATCCAGTGACACTGAGTCACATCCAGTCTCTATCAAGGATGTTCACCCCAGTGTCACTCTCCGATGCATAAAGACCAATTAATAGAGCACTCTATGCATGCATGTCACCGTGGCAGCTGCCTTACTCCCTCCTTCTTCCTGGGCACAGTTACAATGGGTGCTCAGTGTTTATGTCACTACTTAATTGCATTTCCCCCCATGGTAGAGGTATGGCTTTGTGTAGACAGCCTGAGGAAGAAAAAGAAGGTCAGGCTGCCAATTTGGAGCTGGCAGGTCGAGAGAAGCGGCAGCACTTAGCTTCGCATGAGCAGAAAACAGGAGGGGGGGGGGGGCTGCTGTTCATCTATGGATAACCAGGACAAACAAAAGAAGTAAGTGAAGGGAAAAGGATGATGAAGTTTCCCAGAGAGTGACACAAAGCTTACAGAGAAACCCCTCGCAGCATAGCTTCCTGTGATTGAACAGGGACAATGGGGCATGGGGAGAAAAGGGGGATTTGTAAAGGACTTTTAATGTTCTACAAGATGAAGAATATTGAAAATACACCAGATCACATATGGTATGAGTTAAAAACTTTGAAATATTCATTAACCTACCCAATCTTTTTAAATTAGAAAATGTATTTATCCAAACATGCCTGCTGTTGGAGATTCACCCATTTTTGACAGAGAGTGTGTGTGTTTGTGTGTGTGGGGGGGTATTTATTGTTCGTTCGTTTTTTTTTTTGTTTTTTTTTTATGAACAAGTAGAAACACCAACAAAAAAATGATTGTGTAAAATTCACATTATTCATTTTTAATATTACATTAAACAAAAACCATAAAGACCTAGACTGAAACTTATACTTCAAAATTTCACAAATCTCAAATGAAATAATCGAAATGAATTCATCATGTTTTTTTTTTTTCTGTGTACTTTAAAAGCAATAACAACATTTATTTGCTACACATGCACGAGAGGCTGCATGCTCCAGTAAGAATATCCATGAACTCATATTTTCATGAGCAAGCATTTGTTTGTTTCTCTAATTAACTTTAGAACATTGTACATTAATAAATCAGTCCTGGCAGTGCTGTATGATGTAATTATATGTGACAGAAAAATATATTTTCAGCAGTCTGTGATTACCTCATTTTGTTGAATAAACCAATTATTTGCAGAGGAAATAAACATCCCACGTCCACCCAACAGTTACAAACTTCAGTGATTCAAACAGTCTCATATTGACGGACGGACGGACGGACGGACAGACGGACCGACGGACCGACGGACATAGATAGATAGAACCAATTCTGGTGAAAGTCGTGTCTGAAACACAAAAGAAGAAGAACAGTTTTCTCTGACAGACAGCATAAGCCCCATAGATCCCCTTCTTTGCATTCCAGTCTGTCTGGGTCAAGCTGTCAGTGTGTCCCTGACATTCGTTGTCTGTCTGTCCCAATCCGGGGTGTCACAGAACAAAGTCAGGAGGATGTGGCAGCTCCGGTCAGGAGTTCATCATGGGTCAACAACTGGGTTCATCCCAAGGGGGGGCAACAGCTTTGTTTATGAAGAGATATCTTTTTTAAATGCAGTCACCCATGAAGGGCTGGTCTTAATGCTAATATACCAGCATTACATTGGTGAGGGTTCATTGAGTACGAGCTAGCAATATAATCATTTCCCATCATAGTGTATAAAACAATATTGTAACACACAGTAGAGCAAAAGTAAAAGTTGTAAGACAGATCTGCTAGGTGAGAAAGTCGTGAGGACCCATCTGACCTTTAACCACTACACATACAGGCACACAGACTCAGTTTTACTATAGTAGATGCTGCCTCAATGTTTCTGCAGCTGCCACCAACATTCAGCAAAACCAGACAAGTTAATGGTTTCTAACGCCTAGTCAATAACAGAGGTATATCTATCACTGCCTCAAGATGAGCCTCACTTGGAAAGAATGATTTCTTGTACTATCATGGGTCTATTATCTCCTTGAGGCAGAAGTGAATATATCTATTGTGGGCTTATCAAACAGCGCAGTCCAAAACCCTTCCAGTGGCCATGACCCAAGTTGCCCTCAGGACCCAGAGCAGCAAAGGACATGGTCATTACTGTGAATCACCCAAAACACTTGGCTTTCAACTAGGCAGAAAACTGGAGGGAGCTTTGAACATCATACCACAAGCTGAAACAGAGCCTCAATGCTGGCCCCAGGGGGCCCTGAGGCTTTGCCCCCACGCTCATGTTTTTCAATACACAACCTCTGACACAAGTAAAAAGGGAATTTGAAGAAGAAGAAAAACGATTGCTTAAAGGAAGTGGCTAAATGGGTAAGAGATCTTCATGTCCCAGAGGATCCAGGGAGACATCCAAGGTAAATTTTCTACAGATATTAGGTTATTAACAAAAAAAGAATACATATTTTTCCTGTCTCACTCTCTTAGGGTATGTCTTCTCCCATGCAACATTTCATTATGGGAGTGAATCTCTTTCAAAAGTGCTCAATTTCACAATGCTGACTCTTTCTGGTCTCCAAGGAGCAATTATAGCTGCCCTGTCAAATACCTCAATGCTCCATAGGATGGGTTCACAGCCCGAGGCGCCCTCTAATATCTCAAGAAACCTTATTTTCAACCTCTGTGAAAGTTTGTGAACACTAGTCCCTTGAACTCAAATGAGCAGTCCAAAACAAGAGTGAGTAAACTTTGGGTTGCCCATTTATACTCCAGCCTCTTAACCCCAACATGATCATCAACCCCACCACCACCAGACCCTGCAGCCAATCTATACTGTTAACTCTCTGCAGATGCAATGATGATTAGCTGAGGGAAACCTGTTCTCTCTTCAAGGCAGACCTTTATGTCCTCAGTAGCCAACCTACATCTAAGGAACGGTTTACAGTCAGTGATTATTCTGTTCACTGAGAAGAGAGCACACATCAAGCAGGGAGAAGTGTCATCAACACCTCTTTGTATTTTTGCAATTACTGGCTTGTTCTCAACATTAATTAATCATGTCCTGAGGTCAGAGAGGCACAAAGTGACCTGACCCCACCCTACATCACATTCCAGGAAACATACAGTACCCTAACTTTGGGCAGGCTCAGTGGTCCCGCTGTGAGGACTGGGTCTAGGTTGCCCACAGTAACCCAGGCAGGTTTGGGTCAGGTTTACACATTATGCCCAAACTCTGCTATAGACTCTCAAACACTCTCACTCTATAGGATCTACATGTGCCCCGTATTTTACGCCGGTGGCCAGACCCACAGATGCCCACAGTACCCCCATTTGGGCTTCAAGATAATGGGCTGTTCACTTGTATCTTGTTGACAACATGTGATAGGGTAAAAAAAGAACAAATAGATTTAAAAGAAACAACAAACAACAAAACTGTCTGGCCCCAAATTAGATTTCTGTCAAAGGGCATATTTGGGACACCTGCAGAAAAGCCAATTTATGATAATTCCCACTAAAGCATGTTTGCCGGGAGGTACTGTATCCTAAAGGAGGTTAGAATGCAGTACACCTTCATGCTACAGATATCTGAACCATTCTACACACCAAGGTTACTTGTAGGTCACATGTCATTATGTCAGATGGGCATGTGATCCTTCACCTGTTTTGTTTAGAAGTCGTTGTGACTTCTTATCTGATAAGACAGATCCTACTTGGGTGTATCAACCTACTTAGTTTGCTGCATCACAGCGATGGTGCTAATTATAAAGGCTGATGGAAGACCAGGGTGAATAATGTAAATGTCAGTTCCATGAAGGAACGACTGTGAGCTCGCTGCAGGATTGCTTTGAATCTTGGTTCAGTGATCAAAGGCACACACAGAGAAGCGAACAGAACCGGGGCCAGTTATAATAATCTAAATAATTTAAGATTATTTCATGCAGAGAGTTGAAACGCATTGAACATCATCATCATCTATAGTGATTACTTTTACTTTGCTTCTAAAGCTTCCTACTTTTAATTTGGCACCCTACACCCATGTGTCAAGCTTCAAATAGGAAACAATAACGCCCATCAAAGATTTACAGAAACAATTAGAAGGCTTTTAAAATGAGCACAAGGGCAAACGTGATGTTTGTGGTGTCATTATGATCCTATTTCTTGCTTTAAAAATTAATAACAGATTCTCATCAGTGTCTCATAACATGCCAAATGCAGTCTTTATAATGATCTAATGTAATTTTAATTGCACCTTTCACTGTACTTGAATGTGTCTGGCAAAGCAGTTCTACTCTGCAACACATAACTTGTTGGCACACAGTGTGAGAGATCCTCATCTCAGCATGATGAAAAGCTTGTGTCTGTTTTCTATTTCTGTTTTCTGGGATTATCTCAGAGAATATACGGGGCAGGAGTAGATTTATAAAGTGTGCATGTGGGGGGTGAGTAAATGTAGCATCCTGTTCTGTGTATTTCAATCAGATTGAGCGGGTGCAAGCACAGCACATTATTCTCCCCTGTTCTGCATAGCGCTGTGCTAGGCTATGTCCTCCTGCTGTATTAGCGTGATGTATGACCCAAACGCAGTGCTGCACCACACCAAACTGCACACACTCCTAACACACTGCTACAAACGCCCTCTGTGCCTTTTTTTATTCCACCTGTCAAACTGTTATTCATCTCTACCGCTCTTTTCTCTCAAAGTCTCTCCCTACCCTCACACTTGCTTATCATTTCACCCACCCCTACATCTCTCTCCCTTACTGTATCCATCACTTTGCTTTGTCTTCATGAGCATCCTTGCAGCTTTGTTTACCTCCGAAAGGGTGCAATATTCCCGACAGCTTACTGTGAATGCTGCACATGCATCACTATACATGTACTGGCTGCATCGATGCCAGCTAAGATGTTGGAGGCTTGAAATTAATGAGATGTGAAGTGAGTGGCAGAAATGTGCAATTCAAACAAAAGCCTCCAGCACTAAAGGTGTCACATTTGCCTACTTTGCAGAGGTGGTCTGACAGTGAGTGATGACTCCTTCTACCCATGTTTATACGATGAGCATTCAGAGAAAAAATAAAGTGATTCTTGCTCAAGTTTAACAAAATAAAAGTGCATTTGAACAACAGCTTGTAAGGCCATTTCATCTGCACTTAGGAAAACTGAGATTTTGCAGGGGTTGGAGGGGGTGTGTAGGTTAAAAATGTAATCTGAAAATCCAATTACCGTCATTTACCTTGTCTGGTATCTCTCTGTGGTATTAAAACCAAGAGGTTGGTGTTAAAGGGGGGAAAAAAAACTAAAAAACATTGTCAGACTTTTTCCACCAACTACTGCTTCTGTTCATTATCTACGGCTGTTGGCTACAGAAATATCTAATTAGGTGGCTGGTTGTGTGCTATTGCTGTCGGCCTCCATTGTTCTTCAAGCCTATTTGTACTTTATCATTAAAGCACAAAGAGACGACATTCACTGGCTACTTTTAATTCTGACTTCTAATTAAATCTTAAAAAAAAAAGAGTCATGTCGCATTATATTTTTCAAAAAAATTTACCGCAATTAACTCAGTTTGAAAGAATCTTCTGTTCGCTTTTCGTAATAAAAGGCTGAGAAGATAAAATAATGCAATAACCAACCAGCTGCAGTTCAAGTCTGAAGCTGAGTACTTGTGATCAGCTGAGTTGTGAGTAAACGCAGCTGCACAATCGTCTCTACAACAAACTCTCCAAAACCTAAACAGCTCAGTCAAATCAGGAGCACCAGCATGAGCTGGTGGGCATAGAACACCCAGACCACCAGCACTACAGTCGTAATCACACTGTGGAACTGATTCAATTCATGTATCTTGGAACGTGATATGGAGCAATTATATTTTGATTAACAGAGTGCAGAGGTGGACCCACACCTGAGTGCTTTGGAAATGGGCAGAGCTGATTCCACTTCAGGGGGGACACTGAGGAGGAGCACAGAAAAGGGTGGGGGCTACCGTTTAAGGACGAGGAGGCTAAATTTGATTAATCCATAAACTGATTTAGTATGTCTGATAATGTGCTGGTAACACATACACACAGGGGCTGCTATGATTATATCAGTTATGGTTCACGGCTATCTAAGATAAGGTTAAGCTGGGCACTCAGAAGAAGGAAAAGATGTTATTGAGTTAGCATTAGAGTAATACAAGTAGCCTAGTACTGAACTGCTCACCTGTGACTTGATTTTTTGACCTTTGCTCTGTGCAAATCTTTATACAAAATGTGTATATTTGAGATATCGCAGATTAAGACATGAAACACTCCCGTTCTAAACCGTGTTAAACCAGAGTACAATTGTTAGGTTCTACCTTTTCCTTTCTGTGTTTTCTCTTGCAGACACGCTGACTTCTCAGTGAGAGGTTTGACACCTAAACTCCAGCCTCAGATTTAGACTTAAGAATACTGTTGCTGCCATCACTGCTGTCATTCAAAGGAACTTGTAATTACATCATCATCCTTGACCAGAATTTCTTTCCAAATAAAGTCTGTTTGAGGATCCATTTATCAACCTCTCCACCAGGAGAAGCTGAGGGAGTCCAGGAAGGCCTGTTTCCACCAAATCCAGTCCCTGTCTCAGAGGTTGGGCTGGACGCCACTCCTCAAAGTTAGATAACAGTCTCAGATGGGGTTTGGCCAACCTGACTCCTACACATCACCCCCCCCCCATAGTCCTATGTTGGATTTCTTTTCTTCAGTACCACAGATTGTGACGATCCTTAAGCGAAGGAACAGGAAGCCTCTTGTTGACTTGGTGTCGTAAGTTAGAGGGAATTTTGGTATTTCTGGAATGTTTACTCAGAGTTTTGGAAAGCTGGGGGGGATACAGAAATTATGCAGCCAATTTACAGGCTGGGGTTGTGTGTGAGCTATTACTCACAGCTCAAAAAAAAAAGTTTCTGCATCTGTTTACTAACACAAGTGCTTTGTTCTGAAGCCCAGGAGGGTCACATTCCTCTAACAAGTCAGATTCAATTCCCCATCAAGGTAAGTACTGTGTGAAAGTCGCACACACACTGACACAATATGACAGAAGCCGGTTTGAGATTTCCAGACAGATCAAAGGGAGCTGAGCGCCGAGTCTCTTCTGTTCCTACTTTCACATGATAGGCTACGTGGATCACAGAGGGCCACAAGCTGACGTCAGAGAGCCTTTGCTGAAGCATCAAGGACAGGCATTACAACAACAGTTACAGAACAGGCGCGTGTCATGTGACACACGTGTTCACCAGACTGTGTGGCCGTGATGTTGCAAAATCAGGAGAAACAAAACTGCAGCAGCTCAGAGGAAACCCTATCAAGCTCTGAAAATATGTGAATACATAAATGAATATGTAATTTTTTTTATTTAAAAAGACAAGCTGAGCTGGATGAGAAATACTTTTAGTGATTCATTAACATTTTTTATGGCTGAGAGAAGAAAGGAAAGAAAATACATCTATGACGGTAAATGGCATCAACCTCACCTTCCACCATCGCCCCCTACCGCCCCCTCTGGCCTCCCTCACAGACAAATATGTCATGAACCAATCTTTGTTTCAGCTTTGATTGATGTTGCCTCTCCTATACAGTCATGCATCACTAATCATTTCATATGAGACTACCAGCAAAAAGTGGAAAAATTGACTAACCATTAAAAAACCATTTGCTGCCAATGGACGACCTTAACTATCTGACACTGACTGGTGCTTTCATTTAAAGTTCATCCACATCAGTGACCAAGAAGTAGAAGCCGTGTTAACATAAACAGGAATCCTTTTGCAGATGTTTTTGTTTATTCCATCTGCCCGTGAAGGCTTTTCACACAGTATTAGCGGTTGTACTGGCAGACATGACGTGGACTTTCTACCAGTAAGACAGTGTCCTCTCTTCACGCTGTAGTTGCTGAATGTGTGAGCAAATGATAAGCTCAGACTAGTGGAATCCTGGGAAGGCTACGAGGCATTTTGTGAGTAATCTGACCCAGAGGCTAGGCTTAGGCCTAGCAATGTAGTAGAGGACAATGAGCCAGAGCAGCGGAGACCCTCATACACAGCAGCTTCTCCCAAATGACTTTAGACACACTTCCATCCATAAAAACAGATTATTGCTGTTTGTCCTCTTTTCATTCGGATTTTTTTTCTTTCATTTTCAACGTGCATTGGAGTTTTTCGCCTGATAATGGCGGTTCTCCACACCTCCCTTATACCCAGCCGTCGGCGCTCCAGCTGCTCTAATGTGTACTTTTAAAAGAATCAATTGCTACAGCTGTGAGATGAGAATGTAATAGTGAATACATTTTGTGTTTCCTCTTCTAATCTTCTCCCTCAACATGTCAAACAAATTGTGCTGCCTCTGCCAAATCTAATAAAGCTGGCTCCCTTCTTGCCACAAACTGTGCATATAAACACTCACAAACAAGCCCAAGTCACACACACAAACACTTACACGCCAGGACAGACTGGAAGTGGAGAGAGATGGTGGTAATTCCAACCAAGAGAGGATCAAATATGTAGGAAAATACCTTGTTATAGGGAAGCAATATTCTTCCAACCCCAAAGGACAGATCACATGGAGAATCTGCATGCAGTCTGTCCCCAGGGGCCCCTGTGTTCCTGCTCTTCAAACTCATTCACACACACATGAATTATTTGTGTTTTTGTTGTCGTCCTTCTTCCACTATATCATGGTTAAGTAATTCCCGCCTCCTCCCATCGCATTTCAGTTGCTTATCTCTCCCGCTCTTGAAACGCCTGTCTGTGCCCCACCCCCCCCACCCCCCAAAAAAAGCTGCCATTCCACCACCTCAGGTAATTCATGCGACGTTTTATCCCACCACATCTTGTGACCACCTGTCATGAAGAGATAGCATTCTCGGTACTATTAAACCAATGTAATTACCAGAGTGGGGGTCTCTGTAGCTCAGTCAGCATCTTAACACACAGCAGATTTAAACCACGTGACTGTGAAAGTTGATATAAGCAGGTCTCCTGGTGCCCTGACCACTGACAACCGAGAACTGCATCTGAGACACACAAACAAAGAGCTGGAGTGTCTCAGGACGAGGCAGACTGGGGACCAAACCAGGAAAATCAGGGAATAAGTGAAGGTTGCCTGTGCTGCTGGTGGCTCGGGAGGGGAGCAGCATTGCTGTCTTTCTAATGACAGCCAATTTAATTGAAAAATCCACTTCATTGTCTGAGAGCAAACGATTCAGTGTAGAGAAGCAAAGGCACTATTCCCTGGCTCAGTGGCTAACAGTACGAAAAAAAAGCCTAAAAGAGGGAAGAAAAGAGAGGAATAAAGAGAAAGCAGAGAGGGGCACAGATATGGATGGAGGAAGAAGGAATTAGAGATTGAACTGAGATAAAAACACTGGAATGATGTTGGGAAGAAAAAGGAGAGAGAGAAATACTGAAAGACAAAAAAAGGGGAGGGGAAAGAAAGCAAAGTTAAATCCAGGCTCAGCATTCTTTCTCAGTCTCAATTTTCAGGACATGATTAGTTCGAGGTGATGACATGTAATGGGTGCAGGAAGAAAGATTTTTCCCTCATCACTCCTCTACTCCTCATTCCGTAACTCTGTTCTCTCAGACGGGCATTTTTTTCCACAAAATAGAGGCCCTGCTCTTAAAACTAAACCCCTCCGTTATCTTTCATTCACCTTTTGTTCCAGAACACTAGTGTTCTAAAACCAGGTGCAAAACAATCCACTGTCTGTCTCTGAGTCTTCTCACTGCAGATCATGCCTCAAAAAGTTCTTAATCACTTCTGTATCCTTCATGTCCTTTTGTTTTATATAAAAAATAAACACTTTTTGACAAATCTCAGTTAGACGTTTGCTGGCAGCAACATTTAGTGACAAGCTTGTGCCTTTATAGTGAAAATTAGTTCACTCCCCATTGATTTGTATAGATCCCGAGGAGCAATAATTACAGCCTGACTTACTTGACCTCTCCAAGACTCATTTGTTAGCATTTGCAGAACAACAACAAAAACTAGCACTGTAAAGGCCAAGAGTGCGAGCCAGTATATTCCTCTTAATATAAGCAGGGATTGTTTATATGGGCTTCACAAACACAACATATGCAGCTGAACTTTTCAGCCGATGCTGACCATAAATGTTGCTTGAAATGTATTCATTTTTAAATCTAAAAAAGAAGAATGAGCTCAAGAAATATCTGAAAGAAACGGAAGAAAGGAAAAAAAGAAACCAGGTGGTGATTGGCTGACAAGAATGCAATCATCCAGGAAATCCCTACAACCAGCCTCCCTGCAGGGAGCTTAGGAGTGAGATAACCAAGTAAGAAGTCAGAGAACAAAGAGAAATTGAAAAAAAAAAACACAAAACATGACTATATCAGTAGTGCTAATTNGATTCCAAAATACTTGAAAGCTATTTCGGATTTGCAATAACACCTGTTATGCCCTCCCTTCTCTCTGCTTGTGCACTTGTTCAACTCTTTTATCTAGTAGACATACTCCCTTTTCCTTCCCTCAACATACTATACGACTTTAGTGCTTAAACGAACATTTAACACAATAAGTAAGTGGTACACTGCAGTTCTGAACTTTATATTTTCTCATTCCCACCTCTGATCCATCTTCAGGCCCCCTACTGATGATGCAGAGTCCCAGACAGGGTGTCCTGGTCTGGCTCTACCCTAGTGAGCAGCAACCTGGTCTCAGCCCTACACAACAGATTGACTCTGTCTGTGCTAACACCCCAGTGACTAATGCAAAGACAGTCCATCTGCTAATGCTAATCCGTCCAGCCCCAACTGATATAAGGGCACAGACACATTTGGTTATATGTGGCACTTCCAAAGGCTAAGATCATGTCCTGTAAAAGTGATTAACTGATACCATCACTATTATTATAAAAACCCTCCGTACATCCTATCACCTGATGGTCAGCGAAGATAAATGGCAGGCTGACATTTCAGCCGTTCTTGTTACACAGAACAGGAACATACATGGCAAAAAACCTGCATATAAAACATCAACTGCATGAGAAGAACTCATCCGCAAACAAAAAACTCATATGAGCATGTATACGAAGCCAAAACACACGTGTACGCATCAGACACCTGTAGCACAAACAGAAATGCTTTAGAATTTGTCAAAAAACATTCACACACACACATAAAGCCTTGGGAAAAACATAAAACAAGAAACAGATTAAGTGCAAACATAAAGAAGGAGGATCACGAGAACCCTGGAGATTAGCTGCATTTAAACAGTAGAGAAACATGTTCTAAACATGCTGTTGAGTGGTGAAGCTAATCTCACTCATACATGGGATTAGCCTGTATTATTATGTCAGGGAAACCCTCGCGAGCCAACGCTACAAACACATTTGCAGGCAGAAAACAGTTAAAAGATGCACTGTTGGTAAGATAAGAGGAAATCATTATCTAGTCATTTACAAATGCCGCAAACTGGAAGAGCCCGAGTGCAGTCTGGTGTGTGAATGTGGGCCAAGTGTGTACACGTGTGGACATTTGCATGTGTAACTCTTGCTATTTGCATATATTTGTGTTTGTGGAAATGCAAAACAGCTCACGAGTGCACTTCGTGTGATCGTGTGCACGAGAGATGAAGTGCAGCAGATGCGTCGAGCCTTGACTTTGCACATCTCACACATGCTGGAAGAGTTCACTCAGCGTAATCTCCCTTAACACGCCATAATTCAATTCTCTCTTCTAGACAATGACCATGTCATCTTAATCTGGCAGGTAGATTATACAGCATCCCACACAAGACTGCTAATGCTGAAGGAACAGCTCGAGCTATTGTGAGCTGCTTCAGGGTTGGATGGGCTGCTGGAGATTGCTTTGGAGGATTGCTTCTGCCATTCATGTTTCCCACCACTGGTTTCCTCCCTTTAATCTGAAAAAAAAACCACTATTTCCCTTCTTTTCCTTTTAATGTCTAGTGGTTTGATTGGCTAAACTTGAACAATCCAGACCACACGCTGTTCCGATGTTTTTCTCAGCTCAATTGTTTCTTCGTAAACATCTAAAAAATTCATCACTTAATACGAGCTGGCGATGTGTGGTCCATTTACTACCGGAATGCATCTTGTTTTACCTCCTGAATGTTGCACTGGAACTCTGATCATGAGGCAAGTTGTAAAGATTTGCAGGTGTTAGGGCAGGGAGCTGTTGGACATAAAGAGCTGGCATATCTGGTTAAATAGCTACAGCCCTTGTGACATGCAAGTGGATAATTGGGGCAAAATAAAAACCAGCTAATGATCTATATTTCTACAAATCCAGAGAGATAGTGAATCTGATATAATTAGACACCTTAATTACTGTCAGTAATCAGCTAGAACACAGAGATGGCATGAAGTGGCAGGTGTGCGAACACACAGATACCTGACTGTGAGGTCCTGATGCTGCCCATCAGGTCCCCTCCCCAGCTTGCTCAATTGGATTATAGCTAAATCATTCAGCCATAACAGGGTCTATAGGAGGCCCTTCAAACCTTAGCCAATTATCCTGCTTTCATTCACCCAATAGCTCCCCTAACCACTGGGAACAATAACCCTGTTTGCATTAATGGATCCATGTGTGAAGAAATTACAAGTGTGGCCATCATAAAATAAATCAATCATAGAGGCAGCTCAGACATGCAGTAAGGAAAAATCAAATATTGACATTTGTTGTTATACGATTAATCCAATATACCATATGGATCAAACAATCATTCAGCTGTACCAACCAGGCCTGCCGTGTTGCTGACCTCGGGTTAAATCCACTAGCTCGTGTCGAAGGATTACAGGAACACTGATGTTCTGCTTTTCTTAGAGATCCACAACAGAACTACATAATTTTACTTCCCCTCACTCCCTAAATCATCAGTGAGATTCTCTGATCTCATCCAGCTAATGGAAAGCAGAGACCCAGTAACATTCCTGAGAGGAGCTGCACAAGAAAGTAACAAATACCAGAGCAAAGACATGAAGCATGCAATGAAAATAGCTTTACAGTTCAACCACAAACCTCTGGAATATCGTAAAGAATAGACAGTGTGTGCAGACGGTTGTAAAATGTGCTTATTTTGTCCAAGACCACAAGTTACTCTCTAAATCTTTAGGGCTCCATTGTTTTGTGTATTTTTTTTTTCTAAACAAAACTGTTAGGTCACATCTGCTCTTCACTAATCACACAGTAAGACTGGGTTTGCAAAAAAACTGTCTCTATGAACTAAAGCAGTAATAAGACCAGCAAATAACCACCCCTGATTTCTCAAGCATATGCCACAGTGTGATCTTAGCTTTCACTATGCTGAACTCATGCAGCCATCATATTATCAGAGGCTACTTTTATCCTCTGTATCTGGCTCCTCAGAAGTAGATCTGAGCACAAGGTTGCTCCTGCCTTCAGGCTGTTACTATGAAGGCTGTTCTGATCTATCCTCTATGTCCCTTTGTTGGTTGTCCAAAGGTCCAACCAAGCACACAAGCTGAAGTCAGACATGCTTCTCACTTAGTTTCATGTTCTTCTGTTGACCAGAGGGAACGCTCTCCAGCTGGACTAAGTTTGCCTCCCTTCTCTTTATCTCCCCAGCTGCAGACTTTAGCTGTTTTGGGTGACATACTTCTGGATTTTGTCTTGTGGATGTTAGACTGGATGTGTAAGCTGGGAAAAGGGCCAATGACTTTGGTGCACTGTAACCTCAGAGGAATGCTGTTTCTTTTCTGCAGAGTGTGTCTCGGTGTGCATGTCTCAACTGTGAGGTTCTCACAACAATCCAACGTGAACCCAGAACTGTAAAGTTCTCTGTGGTGCAACCAGGTGTCTTCTTGATTGAGCTCTTGGGTGCCATATCAGGACAGACTTCTTTCATCCTCGACCTCTCAGAGATTTGAAGATCTTATAAACAAGAGCTCGACTGGAAAATCTGGGAGGCCCCATAAGATCATGTTTTACCACAAACTGAATCTAAATACAGAAAAGGAAATGTGTGCAACTTTTGCAGATTCATATACACAGAGTACAGAGGCTTACAGATAACATCCATGGGATGTATTTATTAAATATACATCAGACATCTTGAAGTGAATTATAACGGGACCGTTCCTGTTTTTCCTGAGCTGAGCATGTTTAAACTCCCCATGTTTTTATGTTTCGCTGCCAAAGCTCAAAAGCTAAAAATTGTAACACAGATGTACTCATCAAAAAGAAAACACAAAGTCGCTTGATCTAGTAAGGAGCCAAAGTGTGGGTTTAAAAAAATTCTATGTCAACAAAATGTTTGTCACCAACTGGGAAAAATACTCCCATTTTGATAATCATTCTATTTAAGGATGGTCAAAGATTTCAGAAAAATATTTGCAATAACTGGATAAACAGGCTTTGATTTTAGGATAATAATTCAAGCCTGTTTTTTTTATTTCACTGCAGCAAAAAAAACCACTCGTGTTTGTTGCACGGTCCTTTAAGCATCCTGAAATTGGCTGCATTTGTGGTTAAAATGAGAAAATTGATGTCTCCTAGTGGTCTGCTGACATCTAATTTTAGTGTATAACTTTCAAGATTTCTCCTTGTCTACTGTCCCCTATATTCAAAAGGACATACAGTGTTCTCAATCAGAAGCAGGAGAACAAAAATGGCTCAAATGAGGGAGGACAGATAAATATAACCTCCTCTCTCGCCTCCTATTCTATGTTCACAACCAGTTTCTTTTCCTGAGTGGAGGTCCCAGTGGCACAAGGGTCACAACCAAATAGACAGCTGGCAGTTAGTTTTGCTTTGACACCACGATTAGGGTCCCTTACCACCTAGCAATGTGAAATGTTCCATTCAGACTCTGCTAAATATTTAATCGGGACAAGTAGAAGGCAATCTCCTACATCCACTAGCATTAAACATTTAATACCCGGCTGACATGATATCTAGTCAGCCGAGACTCAGTCATGAAACCCATGCAATGGAGAGATGCACACGCTTGTACTTTCCTGGTTAATTTACACAAATTCAAATCCCATAGCAAGAAATACAGACCATAACACTCTATCTAGTGTAGGTCAAAATCAGGGATCAAACACACCCTCACTCAAGAAAACTAAAAAAAAAAAAAACTCCTACAAAACACACACACAAGCGAAAAAAAAGGTAAATTTCTCAGCCAACATATATCATCTTGTGAGAGGTGAAGCAGGGAGGAGGCTGCTGAATCCCATCAGTCATGGCTTTGGATTGAGGTTAAAAGCAGAACGGGGCAGCTACTGTCAGCACAGCCAAAGCAGCCAAGGACAAAGACGGAGGCTGAGGCCAACATGCTGAAAGTATACAACCCAATCTGAACAACATTACAGCAGAGGAAGCAACATGTTGTACCCTCCATAATAAAGAATACCAACACCTGTTTTCATTTCCTTTCCTAAATATAGTCCATATAAAGATAGATTCCTCTAATCTCAGAGACTTTTTAAGTGATGTGTCTTCTGTGAGCTTACAGGAAGTGTGAAAAAGTCTTGAACTATTTTTATATTTGTGTTTCTGGCTCCATTAGTTTCCCTACTGTTGGCACTGAGATCCGCCTCAGCATGCAGCAGGTTGTGTTTAGGTGCTAAACATCTTTGTCACTACGCAGTAACATAGGATGCATCTTATTTTGGAGAAACTCCACCTAAACATTCGCCAACATTAGGTTTGAATTTCACACTGACAGACAAATTTAAAGAAAACAGTTACAATCGATAATTAGATTGTACTAAAACACCTATTTATATATCTGTCATTCTTCCTGCAATTTACCAAGTGACAGAAACTTGCTGAGGTTGAATAATTTGGACCCTAATTTTGTGTATCCTCACTGTCAGAATCGAATAGTTGTGTGTGTGTGTGTGTGTGTGTGTGTGTGTGTGTGTGTGTGTGTGTGTGTGTGTGGTCCAAGTCGATAATATCAAGTGGTCTCATGGTTACACACAGTGTGAGCTTTATATACAAACACACACATACAGATACAGATGCAGATACTGGAGGTGACCCAGCTCAGTGACAGGGTGTGACGTGACTTGTTTAAGAATGGCGAGGTAAGAGTGATAAAGTAGCATCTAAATCCACCCACATCCTGTGACCCTGCAATAAGTCAAACACCAGCTACAGGCACATGCACCATAAATAATGCTGTCAGATGTCAGACTGGAGCAGCCTTCTCTTTGCTCATGTTTGGATTCACTGTTCGACTAAGTGTGAGATTGCGAAAGGAAAAACTTGGCTTTTGGGAAAACAAACATGAATCAGACATACCCCATTTAACAACTAATAAGTTGCTAAAGGCAGCTAAATCTAACTTTCTGCTCTCTATTTTCACGCTCTCTTGGGTCTCATACGTAAACACAGAGGAGAGCAGAAGTAGCACTCGCTGTGAATTCTCTCTCTCGCTTGAGATAATTCATGCAATCACACCAAAACACATCATGTGGGGTTAATAGAGCAGGTGTCCACTGTGGAGTTTTGTCTACACCCCTTGGCTCTTGAGCCAATATCTCAAGCTCATTTGAATTTGGAAAAAAAAAAAATAAATCTGAAAACATTTGCTCGACGATTCAGACTAATGTTCAATCTGCTGCTCTTTGACACAGTGCCACCATGCATCTCATTTCCATTCCCGAGGCCTTTACCACAAACCTGCCGGCACTGCAGTGTCGTGTGGCAGAAGACGAGACGGAGAAAACAGGAAGGTGAGAAAAAGAAGAAAGCGGGAACAGAGTGACATGTTTTTATTTACTCGTGTAGATGAAATTGCTTGTGTATTGTGGCTAAAAAATATTTTGTGGCCGGCCCACATACATGTTTCATGAGAACATATTTAAGGTTAAGGGAAAAAAAGAAAGCTGGACAGGTGCAGAAACAGGAAAAGAGATTAATGAAACATTACGTAGCTGATGTTTCAGGCTGATATACGCAAACTCTCAGCATATCAAATGTAAAAAAAGTGAAGCAAACTGAATACAGAAACATTTTTCGAAAAATAATAAAGGAGGATGGAGACAAAAAGAAATGCAATGCCATGATGATTTTATGCATAGCGAAAGTTTCCACTCAATTCCCTCTTCTTATTTTGGCACCATCCCGGAGATAACATCTCTCTGTGTCTCTTTCTCTGCTCCAAAGTCACGATGAGGGTTGCATAAAATTAGCTGCTTGAAAGGGAGACTGTGACCGGGGGCAACGAGGAGGACCTTGTTTCCAAAGAGTCTCGACACACTCTGCTCAATCCCCCATATCCCCAAGTAACAACACAAGATCAGATAGAGAAGGATAGGCCTGTTTAAAATAGCACCCCAAAGACACGCCATGGAATTTCTGATCAGCAGCTAAAAGAGGAAAAATAATGAAACATGGAGCATAAAATGATGGACCCCGTGCAGATACTCTCTCCATGCCATTTCCTTTGTCTTAAAAGCTTCTACCACCCAAACTAAATAAAGAATTAGAAGCATATCAAATCCATCCAAACTGTTTATAGTAGTCAAAAGTTGGCACTTGTCAAATAAAAAATACAGAGGTGAATCTGTCCTCTAGTACCCTTCATGCACTACGAGTAGACTGGTTGAAGCTTTAAATGCTTATCTTCCCTCCAGTCTCCCAGTCCAATTACAACTCGTCCCATCAAGCCGCCTTCTCTTTCCACACTCTCACGGGCTGTCAGATTCAGATACGGAGGGCGTTGTAGTATTGAAGGTCGGACAGTCTGCACACTTAACCTCATTTCTCAACACTGGGCTCTGCTTCTGATTGCTGTCCATTTGAGAAGAAGGCTTTAGATTTTTGACTGTTGGGGTGCGCAGAGGGCAGAGGAGATCAGAATACAGCAGCCAGAGAAGAAAAACCTTTTAGATCACAACTTCCAACTATAGTTAGTCAGAAGGGTTTTCAATTAACCGAAGGGGGAAAAAAATAATCTGGGCACACAGAGAAAAAGCAGTAACGCAATATTCATGTATGAAAGTCCAGATTAGCCAATACATTTACAGGAAGTTGGTACTGTGTCACATGAAAGACTGAGAAGAAAATAAGGTAAATGGTTAAGGTTTGGGAGACAGGATGAGGAAGAGAAGAGATAAAGTGTAGGAAAGAGATCAAGACAGAAAGAAATCAAGGGGGGGGGGGGGGGGGGA
>SSNP01000011.1:2657416-2683003 GCA_006937955.1 Pachypanchax playfairii | reverse complement strand
GATAGGGGGTCAGTTGGACACGGGGGACCTTGAAAGGAAGGGAATTGGAATCATGAGGAAAAAGGAGGGGGAGAAGAAAAGCCAGAGGAGGTCCAACTCCTCAGAAAGAGATTACGGATCATCTGCATTTTCATTTTTCATCTGCTTTTACCGTAATCATCCTTCTCTAACGGCAGGAACCAGCCCCCACTCAAAACACCACCAATCTGAATGAGTGATCATGACAAATTGGGCTGCTGGAGAAGACGGGGAGCTCTTTTTGGCTGAGGGGAGGGCTGCAGACAGACAGTGGGGAGTCTGCGGCAGGACAAAGATATAACTGTAATTGGCTGATACACTTTCCTTGTTCTAATCTGCCAGCATGGAAAGCGGAGACTTCAAGTACACACGCAGGCTGCTGCCAAAGCAGCACAACTCACGGCAATCAGTGATGTTTGAAATGTGATGCACCATCGTGCATCAGAACAACATGGGGAAATCATCTGTAATCCTCACTAGGTCACAAAAAGAATTAAAAGTCCTCAAAGCTGGATTATATGTGACTGGACATACCAATTCCACACTGGCTAACTTCTTGCTCTGAATTAACACTGTATGTCAAACAAGAGGCTAATCGTGGGTTTAGTTTGAAAATATCATTTGACCTTTCGTAGAGGTCTCAGAATTAATTTTATGCTCCACAGATATCTAATTTTATGCTTTTCCGGACATTTGCAGAATAATGGAAACGTCCTGATATTTTTCTACACTTAAGAAACTGTTGAGCTCGGTGTGCCGCCGAGCGCTCGGCTTTAAAAGCCTGCTTCTGTTTAATTTCATGGCCAATATATAAGACGCTCATGTACACGCACTGAAGGGTTGACAGTGCAAATGCAATGTGGGGAAAAAAGAGAGATTTCTCCTTTGTTTCAGGGAACTGGGAAGACTAATGAATTCACACTTCCACCAATGTGCTAGGCTAGCAGCTTCTCCCCCCACGTCTCCCTTTTACCTGCCGTAACTTTCAGAGATGAAATGTGAGAAATGGGCCAATTTACAGCTAAGGGCTGTTTCTTTCTAAGAGACACAGACACAGAGATGGAGAACAGAGGATATGCAAAGGCAGATGAGGGGTTCGAATTTAGACAGAGAGGAAAAAAAGACAGGAAAAAGATGTGAAACATGGAAGCAAGACATTGGCGCTAATATGAGAGTCATCTCTGAGGATAGACGGGAGTGCTTGGATTGCAGTTTTTTTTTTTTTTTGGTCTTGAACTTCTCTTACACAAAGAGACTGCAGTGGAGCAGTCCCTCTTGATCTTTCCAATCAAGTACCATGACAAGAGCTGCTCAGATACTCAACAAGCAGAACCAAAAGAGCATGTCAGCATGCAGAAGTTTGCTAAGCTCGGAGGAGTTTGAACAAAAGATGGAGTTAGGAAACAAAGCAACAGATTAAATTCAGCAGAAAGAAGGATGCAGCAAAAAAATAAGAGATTCTGCTTAGAGTCCTTACTGTGACGGAACAAAAGCATCATTCAGTTACTGGCTGTAAGTTGTTGCTGGATGGTTTAACTCTAAATGCAGATGTGGATTACACATGGCACATGAAGATTTGACTGACATTGAAGAATTTGGTGGAATAAACCGCAACATAAAGAGTAAAAACTCCCAGATTGGTCCAACATCACATCTGTTAACAGCTTTGAGAGGATGAGAGGAGGAAGAAGTAGGTAAATGTCATGAAGGGAGTGATCCCTTATGGGACCAGTTACATTTCATTTAATGGAAACTGGAAAACCACCATCTGTAATTAGATTAAACTTTGATAGAATGGGGGAAAAAGCCCTTAGTTAATTATCTCAAGCCATATTCTAATCAGGTTTCAACACTCCCCACCTCCTCATCTCAACAATCTTCGATCTGAATCCTTTTGAGAATCCCTCTGGACTCCCAAACACACAAGTCAAAGAAGAGACAGACGCACAAACAAGATCATGGGAGGCTAATGTTCCAAACAGGAAAAACACCTAAAGACGCTGTCTGACAGTCAAATCTTAGCATGTGCATTGTAGGAGGAGGTGGGAGAATCTGTATCTAGTTTAGAAAAGGTCTCCAGATCCGGCAAAACCGTTTCTATAACTACCGGAGACCCGGATCGGGAAGTTAATGGGGCTGTTTTTCACGTGAACAGACACAAGTTGTTGTGATAACAGTCAGAAAAAAAAAAAGGTGTTGCAACAGAAGAGTTGCCTGCCACGTTCACAACTCCATTATCTGTCAACCTGCCAGTCCATCTGTCTGTTTGTCACGCATTTCTCAGAAGATTGACAAACTACATTTTCAGAGGAAAAATGCGACATTCAACAGCAGAATGTTGCAACCCACTTTTCATTTTCACTCTTCAGTAGTTTTCCTCTGTTTTTATTTGTACTAGGAATGGCGGATCCAAACTGTCTTGTGGATGGAGCGAGAGCTTCAACACTAAGATATTTCATTCGTTGTTCACGCTGATTAGAATATAATTAAAAAGTCACTTTATTTTTACTTTCAAAGAACTGTGATAAACATATACGAAGGGAAAATGATGAGAATTTTGGGATTTAATATTTTATGTGGGAAGAGGTTTGAGTGATTTCATAGTGTGATGCCTCGTATTGGAGATACTTGGTGATTCATGACATTTTAATCTTTGGCAAGTCAAAATCAATTTATAAAAGTTGTTTCTATACTCTCCTGTGTGCTTTCATAACTCTACTTTTAAGCAGATGAAAATTACCTCCAAATGAGCTTTAAAAATTGTTAGAAATTAATGGGAGATTAGTTTTCAAGTCACCTTACCTCGTTTGCATCTTCTAAATGTTTATCAAATACGACAATGAAAATCTACAACGGTACACATTTATAAAACATGAACTGTCGAAAGACATTCAGTCAACAAGATTTTAATGGATTTAAAATTTAAAATGCTTTTATTCTGAAAACCTGCCCGCTTCTTACATCAACTAGCAGAGAGCTTTTCTTGGTTTGCAATTCCTCTGAGCTGCACACAGTCAAACCATTTTCCTTGAATTTGACCATGTAAATGTGCCACTGCAGTAGTATGTCCCTGCACCACCTCAGGCCCAGTTCTAGTGGCTCAAAGCTGCAACATGGCTCCAGAGACGGAGGAATGAGGGGGTGAGGTGGGTGAGTAAATACCGTGGATGTTATCGTAAAGTGTCAACAGCTCAGCTCAACCTAACTCCAGTTAAGCTGCGTGGCATTATAGGAGGTAATACAAATTCATGCTGATCACTTTTGAGCTTGTGTGCTATGCGGTGCTATAAATATTACAATGCCCCAGTTGCCCGGAAGAAAACGAAACCCAATCCTTCATGGTAATAAGTTTTGTGTGCGAGTTCAGCTGCACTCTTTACACGGATCCAACGAAGGCATGTGTGTTCAGCCTGTTAAAGGCTGGTGCAGCTGGTCAGAACCTGATGGACAGGCATGTTCACTGACAGAACCAGTCATGGATAATTTCACATGTCTAACAGCCAGCCAGCATAGCTGTGTTACAATGATGTCTCCAGGGCTCTGTGGTAAACCCTGAACAGCCCAGCAACAACAAACAGGAAGCAGTCTGTTTCTGTAAAGGTGCAGCAGATTGATGCAGTAGCTCAAAACTTCAGCTTTATAAAATCGGACAACTGAATTTTTCCATCCTTAAAAAGAAGCGTGGAAGTGTCGAGACTGGGAAATGCTACAGTGATAGTTGTATTTTTAACAATATTCTAGGAAAATGAAGATGGACTATGAAAAAACAGGAAGCTGAAGCATTACACCAGCCACTACGTGCAAAACTGGGAGTGTTTTCTAGTAAAAGCTGATTATGTTTTTTTTTTCACTAGATGAAATGAACTGAATGCACATTATGCTTTTATTGCAGAGGTGAGAGCAGCATTCATAACACTAAACAAGTTTTTCATTCAGCTTGATTTCATCACAGTGAACAAACACCCAAACAGGTGGCAAGAAAACAAAGAACATCTCACAGGGTTATAAAAGCAATAACTGAAACCAAGTTCCATTACAGATACCCGGTTTCCAGACTGTGTCTATAAAGTCGCATTTACCAACTCGACCCCGTCTCAGTCTAATGAGAGCGATAGTTTTACACTTTTATTACAAAAGCGTCTCCGTGTGAATTGCAAATATGCCACCGTTTTTGAAGTGTGTGATTTTACTGTTTTGCTCACCAGATGTGAGTAAAATGTGTTGTTTAGGATGCAGATGTTCATGATTACATGTAAGGCTCCTTTTACATGTGATGATAATCATGCTAAACTCTCCATGACCTACATGAACTATCAGAATATGGCAGGACATTGAAAAAATCTCCTTTAAAGGGACTTAAGGCAAGATTTGTGAAAAACTACACATGCATTTCCAGTTTATTCAATGCTAATGGGCCATGAAGCATTAAAAACCCAAAATAACGAGGCCATCCGCATAAATGTCTGTTGCCTTGGAAACGCTGTGTGCTACATAATGCGCTGCAGTTCGACGTCCGAATTTCCCGCGCAGTTGTAGGGATGTGACGTAAATTGACGCTGCATGCGCGTTGCCGACAGCTCTTGAACAGGAAGTACATGGCCGCCGTGGACTTGGATTCAAACACTGAAGGTATACTTATGGATGTTTCTGCAGCCACCAAACGACCTGCATCCACTCTCACCCCCCAAAAAAGTGGCACCACGAAGAAAAAAAAGACTTTATCAGCGGCATCTCGTGAGTCTAAAAAAAATATGACCGAAGCCGGGCAGGCACCCGCATAAATATTGGATATGCGTTCGGTTCATGGAGGGAACTTCAGCTGCATTTGGGAGTGAAAACGGATGCTGACATGGCTCATTTCCTTGTGACCAGGTGAGAAAACATTATAGGTCGTGTTTAGAGCCTGATACAGTATGAAAATGATGAGATCAAATCAAATAACAGAGTGGAGAGACCTGACGTGAAGTATGTTAGCCTCCCCGGTGCAGTGCTGTGAAGACGAACAGTCTGTAAAGTGTCTGTGCGCGCTCCCGTGCCGGCTTGGCTGGTGGCTGCAGTTAGCCACAGCGCCTGTCGCGGCAGCACTGAGTCAGATTTTGTAAAGCTGCCTTAAGTCCCTTTAATTATTACGCTCTTATCCTCTTTGTACTCACCAAAAAATGTTCCTGCTATTTTCCAGATCTCTGAGACACTGATGTGCATTTTATATAAATTTATAGATAAGCTCCCATGATGGTTTTATCATGTATGCGCATGAGGGCACTACACCCCGGGAGCTGGAACAACTTTGCTCAGGATGCAGAACAGCAGAGTCCATATCAGGCATCTTTAGAGCTTGAACAGATAATTGAACTATTGAATCAGGTGTGTTTGAGCAGAGAAACTAAAACCTGAATGGTTGCGGCTTTTGAAGACCAGGATTGCTCAGAGCGTGTGGTCGTAGCCTCGACGTGAGGCCGAGCCATGCCAGTGCGTGCTGTCACCCTGATCCCCCCATGCATCACCCTGGACAGTGATTAACAGCGCGCCATTTTCTATCAATGTTTTGAGCAGCACCATCCCCTCTTACACCTCTTAGTGCACTGCTTTAACCTGAAGCAGTGAGCTCCTCATTACTCACCCTATAAAGACGCATTGTGTCTAATTTATAAAACAACTGGACATCAATCCGTGTAAAAAGGAGCATAAAAGTAAACAAAACAAAAACAACTTGTTAACTTTAAGTTCCACACATTTATACACATGTCATCTTGACAACGCTGCAGAACAATCCTGAGCAGCATGTCGTCTACCTGTTACTGCTCAGTAAGTGGACAACTTCTGCTCTCACTTCGTTTGGCCCCTTTGAACCATCAGTTCACGAGAAAAAGGATCACTCAGATCCTCCAGCGCCTCTACAGTCCCAAATTTCTGATGAGGTCTCAGCAGCTAATCTCAGCTGGAAAAAGAAAAAGATTTAGTGTTTCTGACAAAAGTGGCTCACGCAGTTTATGAGGCTGAGATATTGAGTGAAAAAAGAGAGGATGTAATACTTTTGGTGACTATGGGGAAAAGTGTGATTAAGGGACAGATGCTCTGAGGTATCTGCAAGCTGCGTTCTGAAGTCATGAATCTACTCGGTTTTCAGAAATGACAGGAAATGACATCTAGATTTAAGAGTTGCAGTAGGATGAGTGACACTTTTGTTAAATAAACAAAAATCATAAGCACCACGTGCACAAAATGTAACACAGTCTTTCATCAGTCTTCCATGTAACAGCATGGCTGTTAATTAATTTTCAAATGTTGACATGTTAGAAGTAATAAGAGGAAAATTAAGGTCATAATTTAAAGGAAAAAAATGATGCTCAAAATCTCTAAACAGTGAGGATTTCTTGTCTTGGCACTTGTAGCAGTTTCAAACCTCGTTCCGTATATTTAAACAGCAAAGACAGTGCTGATGCCAGAGATTTCACAGTGGAAACCGGAGAAGTCTCCTGCCTGTAGAACAATGCGTGCTCTAATACAACCTCTGATCCCCCACAAAAGATCAAGAGAGGAAAAGTGAATGTGAGGAGCGTCCAGCTGCCCGAGAGACTGAGGAGGATGTATTTCACTGCCTGACAGATGGTCATAAACTACAGTTTTCACTCATGATGTCCTACCTGACAACAGCATATCGCTCACTTGTTCAAAACAGTTCATGAAAATAAGAAAAAGAACATTTAGAAACAGTTCATCTCTGCTGCATATAAAAGAAATTCAAGAAGTTTTTATAGCTTTTACTAAACAGTCGCGTTTTTAAAAAGCGGAACATAATTTACAGGAGCTGAAAATAATAAACGGTTGAAATAACACCATCCACAAGTAGCTACATGTAGACAAAACATGTATTTTAAGACAAATAATACAACAAGTGGTAGATTCGTTGTTGTTGTGTGACTTTAAGTGTCTCTATTAGTCAGCAACATAAACATTGTTTAAATATAAAACCATCTACGAGGCAGACGATCATTTGCGAAGCAGCGGTGTGAGTGGGACGAACTGTGGAGGTTTGTTCTGCAGTCCTCATTACTGAATCTATCTGGGTTTGCCTGTCAGTCACCACCTGTCTGTCTGCCTTGTTAAAGAAGCTGAAATCATGAATCTCCCTTAGGAGACAAGCCCACAGAGGATAAGGCAGCACTCCTGGCTCACATATTTTAGCAACTATAAACATATGGATGACATAAATATCCCCGCATAACCCTCATATAAATATACCCAAAGCTAAGAAGAGAGAAAGAGAGAGACGGCACTGTCATTCACTCCTTACAGCTGGATTTTACAGCTAGCAGTAAATAAAAAAAAAGTAAAACTCATCGTGTGGCCAAAAACTGAAGCATAAGTAGCTAAACCAGACTGATGCTGTGAAGGACTAAAACTGTGTTTTCTGAGCTTATGTGACCACTGGAGATGCATTCTGTTGGCTTCTGGTGCATAAGTTATTTGCAATGCATAAGTTATTTGCAATGTTTGCAAAAAATGTTGCAATGTTTGCAAAATATGAGTCACAACACTTGTTGTATTTGTGCACAAATCGTCTTCTTGCACCATGTGCTGACTCTTTTTAATGGCACTGAAGAAGATGTGGACATTATGTCAGAAATTGGTCATATAGAATTTGACCACTTGGGTGTTCATGTTGGTTGTCACTCATAGAAATGGAAGGTATTGTCCTGGTAACTGCTAAGCTATGAGCAGTGAACACACTCCTGGAAAATTGAGCCTTCAAAGGAGGGCTTTTGTATCCCATCGCTGACAAAAGAAGTGATAGAATTAGCGGGATTTGGGGGCATCAGCGTTAGGCAGGGGGATATTATTGGTGCTCTTCACATCTCCACCCAAGCTGGATCACAGGCCTTCTTTAGGACACGCTGGAGACAAACGTCTGTCACTAAATACACAGGCTGCAATGGCCGGAGACAGCTGCTGGACCCCGAGCTGATACAATGCCTGTCTCACTGGAAATGATCCAGAGTGGAGTTACAAAGGAATGTAGAAACTGTGGTTTTGGCAGCTGTACTCAGATAAATGTTGTGAAACAAGGAAAAACTATCCATGTTTTCCAGACCATATGTTGAAGAGATGTGGCTCTAGTGCCACTGGCAGCACTTATTCAAAACATGTTTTATCCATCTTTCAGTCTGAAAGACGGGCTCCTTCTGGTGTTTGTAAGGCCGAGCGAGAGCATAATCCAGAAGCTTTACAATGGAAAAGAATGAAGATTAAAAGTCTCGAAAAAGGTCCGTTCCACTTCACAGAACAAGGAAATGTGTTCCAATTGAGGTGGTCTATCAAGTCAAGTCCGCTTTATTCACTGCTGAAGCACCCAAACGCAGACACCTCCTCTGTCTCGAGAGCAGCTGACCACACCTCTGGAACGATGACCTCAATAAATGGGAACATGGGTCCATTCGCTAAAACACACGAGCTGACGGGGAAGAGGAAAGGTTTAGCAAATCAGAAATGAGAGCTCTTATATGGAGGGGGTTACAAACAGACTGTTCTCCTCATGAATCAGTTTGTGTATTTACTTGCCATCCAGAAAACCATTTCAGTTCTCACAGTGCCCACACCAGGAATAAGGATTAATGAGCACAGGACGGCTAAGTCACTATTGTCTCTCCTGTTGTATTTTGACAGTAGGCTCCCAGGAGTCCTTTGGCAGCATATGCCAGCAGGCTGCTACATTACAGTAGGAAGAAAGGGAAGCCTAGCCGTCCAAGAAGCTCTCCGTTCTGTCCTCTATCTCTGGCCAGCTCTCCCAAAGGCTGCCAGTGGGCTGGGATTAACAGAGCGAGCAAGGCACATACATTTCTGCTGTATTGCTGAGTCGATGCTCCACATACTTAACCCTCCGCCCCCAACTATTCCCTTTTTTACTTGACCCAATCCTCAGCTCTCAACCTATCTTTTAATGCTTCGAGAGGATGGGGGGGCGTGTTCCACTTGGCACGATGGGCCGTAAATACTGCGCAACATCAGGAACAGCAGGTGCTATCACTTCCTATCATTAATTATCCTGGCTGCATCTCTCTAGGTCCCTCACTTTGAAATTCCAAATCTCCATCACCTGCACCATCTTGTTCTGTAGCCTCCAACACTTCTACATTTTCTTGTACTCAAACCATCACGAATTCTGTAAGTGTCTCTACTTTTAAAGCAATCCAGTTCCTTCTCCTCTGTATCCACTTAACTCCTGATTTCCTACAATCTAGCTCCCATTTATTTGTTTCCTGACATATCTCAATCTTTGTCCAACACTATTTGTTACCTTTAAGTTACCCCCCCCCCCGTTCCCCTGAGAGCCCCCAATGACAGCTTTTCCAGCTTTCTTTTCCCTCTCTAATGTGTTTCTTCCGGCACTGCAATTCACATTCAGACGGTTTCCTCCAGCTGTAAACACATTCCAAGACACGTTATGTTGCTGCCAGCCATGAGACTTCACGGGAACTGATGAAGAACCGAGGCTAGAAATACACACACACACACACTTACACCTCGGAGAACTCATAAATAATAAAAACAAAAACATCAAAAATAAAATCAAAGAGGAAAAGCAGCATGAAAATACCCCAGAGGTAAAAAAAAAAAAAATCCAATGACCATGATCAGAGATCAGAAACCTGAACAGATCATCCTGCCCTTTCAGGTGAGGAGAACATGTGTCCGATGAGTGGAACTCACAAAAACAGCTGGAATGACCTCAAAGATAGACACAAGATCTGACTTTGTAATACGAGACATCTGATACATTCGTTAACTTTATGGGCACGTTTACTTCAGATGAGGGGAATTTCAGCAGATAAGCAAATGTTTTTAAGCAATTTAAGCGTATAGACAAGAAACTCCACGTACATTCAGGCATACGTCAGATTACAACTAGCTGTGAATGCTGTAAATTTCTGTCCGATTGTTGATCCATCCTTAACGCCACTTGGTGAGTTGTCTTACATTGTCTAAATGCAATCAAAAAAGTTCTTGTCGGGCACCGCTGTTTTATCAATCCCATAAATAAAACACACCTGCAACAGAAAAAAGGAGCATATGTTCTCTGCAAAAACAGTATTTTATTTAACCACCCACATCTATAGAAGGAAATGTGATTTCTTCTACCTTTTTACACCATGTAAGTGTTTTTCTTTGATCATCTTGTATGTTCAGAGCAACAAATGAAGAGAGAAGTGATCAAACAATCCATTTTACTCTCAGCCTCCTTCCACAACAGACGAGGTTCCTTCCAGCAGCTATAAAAAGAATTGCTCACATCCGTTCAAGATTCAACATCTGCAATTTTGACTCATTTGTGTAATCCATTATGAGGAGGTGCACTGGACACTCAGACTTAATCAATATGATTCTCCTACACCTCTTATTGATTCAGAACACTGTACAGGCACAGTATAGAGATAGATTTAAAAAAAGCTTATAAAGAAGAAATAACAGGAAACATCAACAATCTCTTTTGAAATATTGTGTGTATTTTCTAAAGAGACTATAACATCTTAAAGGAATTGCTTTCTTTACAATGTGGAGACTGAGAGCTAGTTTTTAATTCCAATCTCCTTCCTGTTATTTGCAATATCTTAGTTAGAGGACATCCTTGGCAGTGTACCAGATATCAGGGTGAAGGGACAATGTCAGACATGCAGGAAAACACATACAAACACTATGTGCATATAAAGTCATCTAATATATTGAGCACAGCCCTGCAGGTCGGTGTTTTCTGTTTGAGGGATGTGTGCACATACATGAACACACCCACCAGGTTAATTAATCAACATCACACCAAAGGGAAACCATTTTGCTTCTTGATAAGAGCCAACAGAATCAGTGTTCAGTGAAGTTTATCTACAAAAAAAATCCATGTAAGGACGGCAGCGCTACTTTCAAGATATTTTCAACTGGAGCACATTGCAGTGTGGCTAGAAACCAGTTCCTGCAGCGAGGAAAGGCTTTCAGCCCTCAAAGGGGGGTCTCATGGATGACTCTGGCAGATACACTGCACAGCTGTGGAAATCATTAGAGCATGCTCACAGATAGCTCTGGTTCTTCTCTTCTCTGCTGATGATTCAACAATGTGAATCTTGGTTCGGATATTTAACATTATATTAATGATATTTGATTACAAACAAACAAGGAAACTGCTCTCTTTACATTGCAGGGCAGCTGCTAACAGCAGTAAAAGGCTCACACTAGTTCTTGCATGAACCTGTGGTGCTTCTTCTGTACTGTATTTAAAAACTGCAACATCATCATCATGTTACAATCTGGTGGAGCAGCAAAAGAAAATCTGGCACAGGAGGGAAAAGAAATTGCCAATGTTGATGTTACTCTTTAACATAGTACTTTGTGACAAGCGAAGTTACAAAGATACAAAGAGGGGGGATGAAACTGAAAAAAGGGGGAGTTACTAATCTGATCATTTTTTTTCCCCTCGTGGATCTGTTTAAAGCTCCCTTCTGAGAAAAGGTGGACTGTTTCTTGTCGGAAAGGTGCCCCCTAGTGGTAAAAACCTAAAGTAGACCATGTGCATTCTTGTGCTACCAATATTTTATAGACCCCAGATGATTTTCAAATATTTTCCATGCTGTAATACCCGAAGGCTTTTCAAATTGAGAAACAGGAGACAAGGAAAACAAAACAGACTTAAATGGAACATGTAGGTAAAAAATGGGGGGAAAGACACAGAATCTTAGCAATCAAGTATTAAAGAAAATATTCCAGTCAAAAACTTTTAGTCGTCAGAACTGTAATGTGTCTTTTTTATAAAAATCTGGTTAAGTTATTCCTCGTTTCTACACACTCGTTTTCTCAGTGTATGCTGTGAGCCCATAATTTCACAACCTCCCTCCCAAAATGCATTAATCACCGATGCCTTGATCAGCACAGATTAACCCGGTTTTCTGGTGCCAAATAAACGTGCAGGGCACATTAAACGTTGGATCATGGGTCAAAGTGCAGAGGCTAAATAAAGCCAAAAAAATAAATCAATCCAACAAAAACACTGTGATTTAGATCTAAGTGGACAATAAACTTAAACTGATTTATCAGTAATTTATTAGTAATCGCTTTGGACACAGTTAAGTTTAATTTTATACCACACATTTGTGATTAACTGTCATTACTAATTGTATTAAACGGGGAAACAGTGCAGCAGTCTGTGGGAGACCCTCCTCTTTCCAACTTGTGATCTATCAGATTATTCATGAGCAGAACTTAAAAGAGTAAAATCCCACTCACCTTCTTCCGGGGCTGCCATTTCATCATATTTGTAAACCAAAATTGAAAAGCATCAAGATATTAGGCTGTATGAGAAAGAAATGTAGAGTCAAAGAAATCCAGAGCGCAAGTCATGCTGCCTCTCGACTTCTCTCGATTCTGCTGCAGATTTTCTCCAAGAGGCGAAGCATGATGGTGCGCGAATCTCAGCTTTGCGGCAGTTTTAAGGGCGACAGCACAGTCACACGAATCACACCGCGGTTAAATCCACAGCTGAACTTGGAGAATGGATCAAAAGACCCACACAGTGTCAACTGGCAATAATTGGGTGAAAGGTTCCTGTGCGTAAATCCAAAGTCGTGTTCCGTGAAACCCACTCCCTCCTCATTCGATCGGCGCTTCCAGAACCAATCCAGACGGCGTATCAGGAAGAATAATCAGAATTTTTACTTAACTTTATCAAAACGAAGAGAAACTGTGTCCAGTCTGTCCTCTCCCATTTAAAGGAATCGTTTGGAAGACGAAGACTGTGTAAAAATGCAGAAATACACACCACAGTGATCAAATTCCGTTTCCCAGCAGCCGATGTATACTTTTGGAAGTACAAGTGGAGGAACAGTAAAGCAGAACCCGGCGGAGACGGCGCGACAAGCAGTGAGATTACATTCATGGGAAGGAGGTGGTACAAACATTTAGAGGAAAAAAAAATCCCAGGAATTTGAGGAACTGGAAGGAAACCCTGATTCCTGCAACAGCAACAAATTGGACCACAGCTCTTTGGTGACTTCCTCCCCTCCGCTCCTTCAGACTCACAGTTTACAGACTTGGAGCAACGGAGCTGAGTAGGTAGAAGGTAACAGGGTCATAGCGCCGCCGGCGCACAAGTTGGCCAAAAGTGCGCTTTACGTTTACGCACTGACATGCAGACAGGAGGCGGGCTGTGTGGTTCTGGTGCGTCGCTCAGGGACAGTTTCCCAGATTCTGAGGCTCTGAGCAATGTCTTCAACTATAGTCCATTCCAATAAAAGCAATGCAGTGTAGCTATTTATAGCCTCAATATAATTGTAGTACAAGCTAAGTATTTTGTGGAAACTGTTATAAATAATGTTGATTTCTTGAGTTATAGAGATTTTGAATGTGTCACAAGATTTTAGTTTCTGTTATATGAAATAAAATAAGCTTGATTATCTCAGTTTAAATAGGATTTAATGAATTAAAGAGATTCACATAACTGTACAGTCCACTACTGCAGTGTCATACTGCCTTGGTCTCTTTCAACAGACACTGTCCTTGATCAGTTTTTTTAGTTGTTGTTGAAATAGTGATTGAATTCATGCATGAAAAGCACAATTCACAAAGGAAGGAGAACCTTGGAGAGAGATATATAAAGCCCATGTAGGTTTTGCTTGTTTCTCTCTGCAGAGAGCAGCCGTCACACTCAGTTTACTGTGCAATATTTTACCTCACATTGCCATCAGATGCATAACACTGCCAGAGATTTTTATTAAACATTGTTTGACTGCAGCAAAGCGCATATCAGCAGCTTTTAACACGTTTAAAGACAAACTTTTTGGACACAAAACAGAACTGAGAACAAAGCACAAGGTTGATTTAAACCCACTCGCTTCAATCGTTGCCACAGAAAATGAAAACGGTTTTTAAAAAGATGGACAGAAAAAAAAAATCCAGTGTTCTAGAAAAAAAAAAAAAACAGCACTGAATATGTGACAGCATTACAACAATACTATTCCCTGAGAGATTCCTTATTCATAAGACCTCACCTCAGAACAAAAGAAAAGTGAATTAGGGAAATGGTCAATATAAAAGCTTCAACAAAAGGCTTGTGATTTAAATTGGTTTAGGTAATGGACTCTATGGAGCTGTGAGCTGGTCAATAAGTTCCAGTCTCTTAGGGGTCAGCGTGGTCCGCAGTGCATCTCAGGGTCATTCAGATGACACAAAGCAAGTAGGAGGAGGGGCCAAGCTAACATATGGCCTTATGGAGAAACTCCTGCTGTGCACAGGGAATCCACTTGGTGATCCACATGGATGAACAGGAACAAATGTTTGACAATACCTCTGCACACGCAGCTGGCACTGGGATGGACGCACACAGTGAGAAGTGATCTGTTAGGGGTGGTTATGCATTTATGTTACAGTATCAATGTTTTTAATCATCTCATATTAAGTTTTTCTTTTTCCCTGTATGAGCTCTTATCAAAAACTCAGACCTGCAACATCTAAAATAGGTTTACACACCAGGCTGTTTTTGTAAAAAGCCGTTTTGAGGACCAATCAAAAACCACTCCAGTGTGCTGTTCAACAACAGTCTCGCGGTAGTGAAGCCTGTCATCTGGCAACTCCATACAGAAGCGGCCTCCCTGTGCGTGCCTCTGCTTTCCCAATCACAGCCGCACAGGAAATCAGACTCCAGCCTTGAGAGGGAAACAAAAAAAAAACCTCCCTCTTTCATTTTCCACAACTTGGAGCTGTTTGAAAGTTTGCACTTCCTTTTCTTGTTCTTGCCAATCACATCTTCAAAAAATCTCTTTACTGAGAGTTCTGATCAGTGGCCCTGTGAGTGAAGCTGCTCTTTGAAGTTAGGTTTGCTCTACAGTAAGTTAGACAGCTGCAATAATACAAAGATGGGCTCAGAGAAGGGACGTCACCAATGTTTCTATCACCTGCCAAAACAGGCCTCGTTTTGTTTCCATAAATTTCTTACAGTACTGTAGACTGAAGGAAATACTGCCACTGAGTGAGGTGAAGGAAATATTTTATTTGAGTCAGCACTTGGGGAACGCTACTGCTTCAAAATATTCCTTGTAAAATATCAAGAAAATGTTACATTTTTCAGCACTAAATACATTATACTTTCAAACTTTTAATTGTAGATGTTATCGATGAAGGGCACTTAAACTGTCCCAAAGAAACTACATTAAATAGTCCATCCATCCAACATCTTTTAAATATTCAAGGTTGGGCTGTGGAGGTTGTAGATCCAGGAGGGGAAGCTGGACATTCGTCTCCGCAGTGACACTCTCTCGCTCCTTCTGGTGGATCTGAATTCACTGAGCCATAATACTGAATATAATCCCTCCAGTAAGTTCTAGGTCTGCCCCAGGTCCTCCTCCCAGTGGCATGTGCATGTAAAACCACCAGAGGGAGGGGACCAGGAGACCTCCTAACCCTAACCAGTTCAGCTGACTTCTCTCTACATGTGAAGGAACAGGAGCTCTCCTCCAGGCTCCCCCGGGATGATGGCGCTGTTCACATTATCTAAGTCCAGCCGCCAAATGGAGGAAGACCATTTCAGCTCCTTGTAACTGGGATTTTTGCTCCTTTAGTCATAACCCAAATGTCATGACCATATATGGACACACATGAATCCAGAGCTTTGTATTTTGACTCAACCCCATCATGACAGTCCACTATGTCTTAGCAGACGAAGTCCAGGTCACCTCTTGATCCATCCCTCATTCATGAACGGGACACCTAGATACTTGAAACCCTTCTGCTTGAAGCTAAAACTCACTCCCAACCCTGAACCCCCCCCCCCCCATCCCCCCAGTTCAGGTTGAGAACCATGGCCTCAGAATTGGAGGAACTGACTCTCATCCCAGCTGCTTCACACTCGGCTGCAAACGGTCCCAGTGCACGTTGACGATTGTGGCTTTAAGACGCCAGCAGTACCACATCTGCAAAAGGCAGAGACTAAACCTTAAGGTTTCCAACTCTAACATCCTTCTCTATGCAGCAGCGCTTTAAGATCCTGTCCATGAACACCACATAAAAGATATGAGCCATTAAAAATGACCCTTGTGGGAGTATAAGGTGTCACTACGCCCAAGATGGTCAAATTCTGGACAGTTCTGTAGAACTAAATGTCTATCTGTGAGATATTTTCAGGAAACTATCTTATCCCAGCAAAATCAATTCACTTTTCCACATGCTCACGTCATCTTGTAGCAAGAGGTTGTTCAGGGGAAAAAAAATTAAACTGTCAAAAAGATTTTTTTTTTCTTTCAAACTCCCTTAAAGAGCAACACTCCAAAAACCCTTCTGAATGTCAGAGGAGTAATTAATTACCACGCAGAGTCTCTGTTTCGAAGCCCAGACAGAGTGTCTTTGTGTGCTACCCGTCCCATTTGGATAAACAGCAACCTTTAATTACACAACGGGAGTTTCAAGGTGATAAATCCCACTGAAAAACACCTGGATATGTATCCCACATGTCAAACGGACAGATAAATTCACATAGAGAATTAAACAAAACGCACATGGACTGACTTGCCAGTATAATCTATCAGGTTTCAGCATAATATTATAAAAGAAATATACAGAGATAAAGGATTCTAAAGAGTTAGATAATTAATTAACTCCCAGCATCAGCGTTCATAACGTGGAAACATTTTTTACAGTATTTGATAGATCACCTCCATAGAGCGACGTGGCGGCAGGATAAATCTGTTCTGAAGGGCTTAACAACATTATAACAATGAAAGTGTTAAACAACAATGACACCCTCCACTCTGTTGTGCTGTACATCACTGAAAACAAATAGCCCTCATCAGCATTCATTCATTCACCTCCTTTAACGGAGCTGTTTTGGTAGATGATGTTGTGTCAAAATCTAGTCTGCTGTGGAATATGTGAGATGGCTGAGCATGAGTGAGTATTTGTGTGTGTGTGCGATTGTGTAAGTGCACGTATAGTTGTGTTTTAGTTGGAGCTTGGTGTTGATTAAGTGTCTGGAGCCTGAGGGGGGATAATGAGAGCCTCTAATTAATGAGCCTGTGCATATCTCAGAGTCACAGAGTCCTATCTGCAGAGAACAACACACACACACACACACCTCGGTGCACCGTGGGGACCGCTCCCTGCACTCCAGTCTTTTCTCGAGGGAAACCCAACTGGGAGTGTGTCACTCTAGCTGCTGTCCCTGAAGACTGCCCTCTAATAGGGATGGATGGGGGTTATCAAGCCCCGCTATAAGAAGGTCACATGCACTGACCACCCATCGTGCCCCAAGCGATGGATGACGTTACGGGCCCTGAAAAGCAGTCAAAATACTATTTGATGGCTGAATTTTGGCCACAGGGACAGAAATAATTCATCACAAGAAGACGGGAGAGCAGAGAGAAGCCAAAAACACTCTGCCATTAAAATCCCACTTCACCGTGCAGTTTAATAAACGTTTCGAACAGTTTGATCTAAATGACAGAAACTGCTCTCTCAAGAGTGAAGAATGAATATATTTTACATCTTTACAGCCTCCGCTGGACAGCAGAACGCACACTCAGCAATCGGTTCCATAAGCAGATGATCTCATTTCATGTCACATCACATCCAGCAACATAAAGACTGAGAAAAAATATTACATAGGTAGGAACAGGTGGAGCAAAGCAAATGGTTATAATATATAAACCTGGTATAGATTACTGTGGTAAAAACAGCATCTTTTGTTTTTCCAAGTGGACTTTTGCAATTTCCTGCATGTATTTTTTCAAGAAAGTGACCAAACATGTATGAAATGAAGAAAATAGGTAGTTCAAAAGCCCTTTATAAAACTGCAGCTCTGTTGAAAACAAAATAGGAAGTTGTCTGACGTTACAGAGCAAAAAGGGGCTCGTTCATCATCTAAATGGGTCATCAACACATTATCCACTACTCTAACTGCTGTGTCTGTCTGAACCCAGTTATTATTATTGTAACTATGACAACAAAAGATGTCCATGTTCACTCTCCTCACTGCTTACTGTGCAGATATCAGTAACACAGCATCTGCAGCGATCAAACAACACTTGTATATTTACACAAATCGAACTGCTGCTCAGTCAGTCAGTGTTCAGAAAGAGAAGTTACATGATACAGTTTCCAAGATGGCTGCAAGATGTCAGATAGATCCCAGTGAATCATTCACATGTCTGAAAGCACCAACTACCGCCAATAACCCAAACCTTTCTTATACGCTAAGCAACCAAGATAAATACAGAGAATGTAACAGACTTATCTGACATGAAAATCTGCATTTCTGAGGGGAAATGGCAGCCATGTCAAAATGATTACTAGAGAAAAAAAACTTGGACTATCCAGTAGAAAAATGCTTCAGACTCATGGGGACAAAAACAAAGTAAAGAGATGTTGTATCAGGTTAAGAGTCCCAAAATAACATCAGTTAGAAGTTTGAGACTGAAAGGCCACAAAAAAACACATGTTTTTATTTGTTGTATTTAAATATATTCACACACAGAAACGTCTTCATTTTCAAAAAACACAGAAAAATACCCCAAATCCTGTAGTAGGTATGCCAGGCCTGTTTGTGGTGCTGCAATGCTGCCCTGAAAATACACCTAAAACAGAAAAGAAGCCACAGAGCTTGAGCATAAAGTTAACACGCTGTGTGCAAACTGAACGCAACAAGAAAAGAATTAAGATGGGTCATAAGTTTAATTAAGAGGTGAGGCTATGACATCATCATTTTCAACAGGTTGGAATTTGGCTTTCTACTCATGGGTCAAGATTTAGAGATAGATTGTTTTGGGGACCCATAAACACCATGTTTCATGTGGAAGCAGGACGTAACCCACACAAAACTTCAACATATTCACAAAACCCTGTTTCTGTTCGGGCAACACCTCAAAGGTGTACTATGTGGAAAATAATGGCTTTTATTTCCACCACCAGGTGACAGTAACGAGCTAAATCACAACCCTGTCACTTCCACTAACCACCACAAGGTGGCAGAAACGAGAATTATTCCTCAAGCGGCAGAATTCAAAAGACTTAATTTCCGTAAACGAGCAGCAGATCCGGAGCTCAACCAACAACTGGCTCATACTCACTCCAGTGAAATAAAACTGAATGCTAAAATAATTTTTAAGACAGCTGATTTCTGTGTGTGTCGCTCATCTTTTCTAACTTTTCATATAAATCCTTATTGGTCTAATGAACAGCATCATATCCAGACCGGCTTTTAAACCTGCATGTGCTGGTTAAATGGTAAAAGAACATTTTTAAAGCTTAAGGTCAGACAAAATACACAAAGTTGCTTTTGTGAACGATTCATCATGTCTCTGCTGTGTTGTATCTGGATGCTCCTGATGGAAGGGCTCTGTGTTTAAGTAATTCAGCTCAATGTACCATCTGTGCTAATGAGGTCATGCACTCTTGTCACTCAGGTTTGTGCTTTCCTTTGCAGATAACCAAGATGATTTGTAAAGCTGACCTGAGCTCTGTTCAGGTCCCGGAAAATAAATAATAAACAAGTACCACGCTCATTTCTACCATCACAAACCTGCTGGTATTCCAAACAGACATTCTCGCACATGTTTGGATGAAAAAATATATAAATCATAAAGGCAGCGTGTAATAACTGTAAGTTGTCAGTTAATAATAAAGCAGAATGTGTAAAATGGCATGAATTTGTGACTTCAAGTCACTGACTGGATTACATCTACTCTCTGCAGAACATTCATTCATAAACAATTTCACAGAGGCCTCTGGAGAGCAAATGTTTTCATTACATCCTGTTGTACCTTCAAAAAGCCCATTTTAGCCTCGTAGGGAAATCAACACTCTTCTGTATTCTATATGAAAGCGTGTGATTATGAAAATCATTTCTAAAATCCCCTTTTCTTGCAGTTTAATCGGAGATTTGTCACATTTTCATGTGTGATTAAGACACGTGACTATAATCTCTTTATTTTCTTAAGTCCTATCCCCTAAATTTCCTTTTCTTTCTTTTTTCTTCCTCCAATCACGCTAATGAAGAAAGGCTTGTTTATCCCCTGGAGGCTCTTAACTGTAGATCTGTGTTACGACATTAAGCAAAGCGAGGGACCTTTGCTTCAGAGTTGTGTTTAATAATTCAGTGGTTTTGGACACGGATGAAACAGGCTGCAGCATACTGTTTCAATCAGAGCGGCAGTAACATAGGCGCTGGGCTTTGACGTCTGCGGCAGGATCAATAATAATAGCGTTGCTACATACTCCAAAGTATGAGGCACAGATCCTGTGTGGTCCCTCCGCTCTCTGTACACTAAACACAGAGATGGAAACGGGACAATGTATCAGATGTGTTTGTGTCTATCTGTTTCCACGAATACAAACACACACACGCTGTGGTCAGATCCACCCATCTCTACTCCCTCATTTAGAAAAAACCCCAAAACCAAACTTATTCCTCTCTTTTTTCAATTACCTTTTCTTCCCACCGTCATCGCCGCAGCGAGCCTGTCTAAATTTCTCCCACAGTCACTGTTTGCTTTCCCTCTCATATAGAACGGATCCATGTGCTACCCACCCACACATATGTGTGCTCAGTCAAACCCCACAATCTGGCGATCATAATAAGCACATTAAAGCATTAAAGTGGCAATTTACGACAGATTATCTCATGAAAAGACAACAATCATTAGCAAATAACTGCAAATATCTACATCTGATGTTCTCTGCCACTTCTCCTTTGGATTGTGTTGCATTTAGAAAAACACGATTCGTTTTAAAAAGCAATGGCTGAGTCAAAGCCAGACCACAGTGGATCCTGTCGGCATTTGCTTCAGTGTGTTTTTCAGCAATTATTAAACTATAATACCTTGATACTGGAGGCTCATTATGTCGATGACAGCTCTTCCTCCCTTTACTAATCTAATCCTATGAGAGCACATCAACCAAGATTTAAGACTCTTCAAATGGGAAGTAAAGGAATGATGTACAAAAGGACTTGGTAATAACTCAATCCATACGCAGAGCCGCAAACAGAATATTAAAAAGGAACATAATATTGTGCTGAGTACAGTGTGTACTGAAGCAATAGGGCAGTTGTAGTTTGCGGTGGATGTTGTGAGGGGATTAGGTCGGTCCACTTCTTAAATCACTCTGACTTTAGATCAAAGGGGTTAAAGCAGGATTAGGATTAATGTGCCTTGGAAGAACAGGTGATAATCCTTTAAATTAGCCATGTAGCACAGACAGGCCTCTCTTTCATCTCAGCACCTGACGTATGGGCTGAAACAAGGAGCTCTCAGATACAGGAGAGCACTGCTGCTGATGCCCCTAAAGCTTTAGTTGTTGTCCTCCCTCAAATGACCACTCAGATAACAGCTCCTGTGTTCATTTGTCAGCAGGATGAGTTCATTAGCATGCAGGGGAAGGTCCAAGAGAGGCTGCTTCAAACAGCTGTGTACCTGAACTCCTTTGAAACAATGCGACACAAAAGTTTACTTTCTGATACGGGACGCTATGTGAGCGGGTTGGTTAAATGGATGTCCTCGGACAAGCTGCGGCAAACACTTGAAGGGAGAAAATATGCTATTGATATGCATCAAGTCGAAGCTCAGCAGCTGATGTAGCAGAAGTGGGAAGATGTAGGGGGTTTGACTCCACTCCAAGAATAGGAACACATCCAGTCATTTCCTATCAAACTCTTCACACATGCCGCCTCTCAGCCCCACCAGCTTCCTCCCCTGCTGTCAAACCTCCTTGTCATCGGTTTGACTTTTCTACTTGAATCATCTTCACCTCTTTTCCTGTTCAGCCTCCTGTCAGCTATGATTCCTGAACAATACAAAGTAAAAAAAAAAAAATCTTTGCTAGCACTTCAATATAAAACTTAGGACCACCTATTTGTTTGTCCTGTGACGGCTAATTAGCGTTTTGGACCATGTGTGTGGAAACTGCTTCCTACTTTGCTCCTGTCTGCTACCAGTTTGGCCGGTGGGTTGTGCTCTGGTCCCAGACTAGACCAGGCCATCTGGCTGGCCTGCTAACAGCCGGCCCCTCTCCCCTGCCGGTCTGCCGAAGACAGGAAGACGACCCAAGGAAGGTCAGGCCACACTAGAATGATCAGGATGAGAGACAGCAGTGGAGGGACGAGGAATGACAGATGAACTAATGGATAAGAGAGAAAGTAATAAATGGACTGTAAGATACAGAAAGGACACTGCTTCCTTTAAGCTGCCACCCTCAGCGTGACTGATGAATCTGTTTGTCTGAGCCTTTACTCCGCGTGTGTGTGTGTGCGTGTGTTTGTGTGTGTGACGAGAGAGATAGAGCGCGGTATGTAAGTATCTGTGCACGCATGAATACTATCCCACATTTCTCAAACAGATCATGACAGCTCACAGCCAGAACGAAAGCTTCATTTACCCACAATTCAGCTGTGATTTGAAGATCCGCAGCAGGGCTTCCAGTATAGACAACGAGTTGGAAGGTCATTAGACATGAAGCTGAAAAAGCACACGACGGAGGTTTCTTCAATGCAAACGGTGAAGTAATTACATTTACATGACTACGAAACTGTAAAGATTATGAAAAGGCTGAAGTCTTGAAATAAGATGGAGGAAATAATTGCTAATCACGCCACCTGCTGAGGTTTTCTATCTCAGCGTGATATCTATCCCTTTATCCTCAGTCTTAGCTCCTCGGCTCACCCGAGCAGCGTAGAGTAGCATGACGCAGACAGAAATATTTAAATTTGATGCATGTTATAAGGATAAGATACGGTTTCTTAATGTGTTGATTACGATTAGATAATCTGATTATACTGCTTTTCCTCTGGCATCCTTCTCTCATCTACTGAGGGAACAAGATTTTTAAATGTTTACGACTCATTTTTGTTTTTCTTTATCTTAATTTGAACCACACTAAAACTCCTAGCAGAGATCTGAAGCCTCAAATGAACTTTTGAAACTTAAAAAGAGGTTCTGTGGGTATGAAAAGAAGGAACCTGCCACAAGTTCATGTCAGCAGACCTCATACTCACCCCTGTGTAGATAATCTAATCTACAGGATTACACTGTGAATATCTGGCTCATCACTGTATTGAAAATAAATAAAATACTGAGTCATTTTCAAAATGTTGAAGATATTTCTGACAATGGCAAAATGCAGAATTCAAAATAAATTGAAGAATTAGTAAAATTGTAACTGACAAAAAAAAACACATTTTTTAAATATAATTACTATAAAGTGAAATCATGGCTATATGAACTAAATCCAAACAGAATAAATTTTGAAAATAAAAAAATATTTATATTAGGGGGATTTTAATTCATTTATTTCAATTATTTAATAAATTCATTGATTAATGTAAATGTATTTATGTGAAAAACACCATAGGGAGCATTTCTTCCTTTGTTGGGGTTTTTGTTTATTGTTGTATTTTCTATTTTGTTTTATTTCTTGATTTGCTGTACAGCCCTTTGGTCAGCTGTCATACTGTATGTTAAAGTGCTCTGTAAATAAATAGATAAATAAATACATTTGACTTGACTTTCTTTCATTAGTTTTTGAACAAACATCCACGTCAAGCGTATTTCTAAATACTGTTGTTTTCAAAATAAAACACAAACTATATGTTTAAAAGTCAAATTTGGCTAACGGGATCTGCTACATATAAATTGACATCTGCTAATTATGAGTTGGAGGTACGACTCGACCAGCTCCCAGTTTTGATTGAATGCACCTGAATCTGGGAGGATGTTTTAATGAATTTTTAAATGTGAAACGAGGTTTTTACCTTGAACACACTGACCTTTGCTCGTGTAACAGCTGAGGAAGACTCACCTTATAACACTCGCCAGATATTCTCTGAGTTAATGTAAATTTAAGCAACAAGGCACAGTGCGGCACAAAAGGAGCGAGCGTCAGCAGTTTGAGAGTAGGTTAGTGTCTCTCTGACCCTCATTCTTTCCAGACTCTCAGTCTCTCCATCTCTGTCCCACACTCTCTCGCCCCCCTCCCCTCCTCAGGCCAGCTAGGACTTCTCTGTCCTTCATCCTCATTCTATTTCATGCCTCGTCCTTCTCTTGCTCAGTTCTCATCCATCACCGCCCGGTGCATCCCACTCCCCATCCACTCCCCCCCCAACACCATCAGTCTGGTTTACATTACAGCCTGGCCTGAAACAGATAGAAGTCCCAGTGCTGACACACTCTGTGACTCAACAGTTCATCTGACTTGATTTTGTATTCATCACATCCCAACATCTCTATCACCATCTGACTGAAGCACAAGATAAAATGAGAGGCAAAGGTTTTTGTCACACCATTAAAAATTTGCAGCCACTTATAACTCAAAGAAACACAAAATTAAGATGCATACTTTATGTGACAGTAGCTCGTTGACTGAATTTATTAACAGGCAAATAAAGTGGCATGATAGGATGTGAGTTGACTCGCATATAAAAACCCTGCAGCTGGAAGAAAAATAGGCTGTGATGTGTGTTTATTGTGCTTAAACAAGCTGGTCTGTAAGACGTGTCACCCTGTCAAATCTGAAATATAAATGTTAGGTTTTAATGGTCATGCTCATTCCACCGCCACGCCGATCTCCTCTGGTGACGTCTGAAGCTTTTACAGCTCTTCTTTTTCTGATGCGCTGAAACAATGAAAACGCCAAAAGACGATTAGGACCGTTGGTGTTGGTTTGTTCCCAAACATGTAGCAGAAAATTTGTTCTTGATGTCAGAATATGGAGATTTCATTTTAGATTCTGGCTGATGATGGATGGACTTGTCTAAAACAGAAGCTCTTATTTTCAGGCCTGTTGCAACTATTGACTGTTTATGAAAGATGGACTATTGTTTTAAAGTCTGTCATTCTGCAATCAGTCTTTTAAATCAAGTCCTTAATTTCTTTTTTTTTACTTCAGTGAAATATTATTTAGGTTCAACACAAATTCCTAAAAAATGGGAAACTGTGTGAAATGTAAATAACAACAGAATTCAAGGATTTGCAAATTGAGTGAGTGAGTCTGTCTCTCTTTATGTGACCCTGTGATGGACTGAAGACCTGGTCCTGGTGTTGCCCCACCTCTCGCCCCTTGACTGCTTGAAGCACCAAATTCCTGCAACCCTAAAAAAGAATCAAGCAGGTATAGAAAACTGATGGATAGTGTTTAAAGGTTCACTCATTGGCACCAATCTTAAACAACCACTTAAAGCAGAACTAAGTAAGTTTTTTCACCTCAATAAATGTTTTCTAGAGTCCCTGTGGGGGTAAACAAGGACTTGGCGGGGTGATTCGTGGGTCCCTCCCCTCCCTCCGGGGTCTGTGTCCTGAAAGCAGCACTTGCAACTTTCAGTGGATCGGACCCGACTAATCTCGCGAGAACAAACCTGCTTTACGGCACTCACACTCACGTACATAAATACAAGCATGAAGCCCTTGCCGTTGTTAGCAACGCCACCCTTAGGAGCGCAAAGATGACAATAATACTCACCTGTCGAGACATTTTCTTGGTTTTGTTTTTCTTTCTCCTTGCAAAAGCGTTCTCTGCGCGTTGTTGTTGGGGGGGCGGCGGCGGGGTGGAGGGGGGGGGGGG
>SSNP01000011.1:2607474-2657406 GCA_006937955.1 Pachypanchax playfairii | reverse complement strand
GGCGGCGGCGGGGGAACGTTACGACAGTGAGCTTTCACAGGGGACCAGTAGGGGGAGAGCGAGAGCAAAACTTACTTAGTTCTGCTTTAAGGAACTGCAGAATTTTTAACTTGGTTTTATGCTTTAGCTTTAACTTTCCATGTCATGGTGCTTGACGGAAGTACCTTCAGGTTAAACTGTATAAGACAAGCAAGACCGTTGATTTAAGTGGTAATTATAAGTCTCATCATTAAGTTAATTATGTATTTTTACTACAAATATCTCAAATTTCTTTAAAGCAGACAAATATACAGATTTTTTTCCTTTATCGTGACATGTTTCGACTGCCATTTGCAGTCTTCAGACACTTTTGATAGTCAAAACATGTCAAAGTGTAAAAAAAATCTGTCTGAACAAAAAAAAGGAGATATCCTAATTTTAAGAGAATTAAGCTTAAAAGTGCTACACAATATTAAATAGAAATTGTGTGTCACCTTAAAGACTTTACGGCTCAATAATAATGATAGATTTTCACATTCTGTGACAGAATACAGTCATGCATATAACAGAATTCTCCCCTATAATACATAGAATGAATCACACTGAACTGTGCCAGAAGCTGAACAAACTCCACTGTTTGTTTGTTTATTTGTTTACTTTGAGCCCTTCGTGTGCGAACGTCTGTTCTGCCGATGTTACAGTCAGTCACCACTGATCCCCTAAACAGCTGCTGACTTTAAATAAATGTGTAAAAACTTAAAAACTAAAAATAATAATAAATAAGCAAATGAACACATCCATTTTTAGGTCACTGCTACAGTTCACAGGTGCATGAAAACATTAATGTTAGGATGATTCAGGGCAATCCAGGGGCTGGTTGATGACTTCCTGTAAGCAAGCTTCCCCTCAGATCTGTTTGATGTGGTTTGAGGAAAAGACCCAGATATGACGCAACGACAGGAAAAACTGTATTTGAGAGTTATAGTTTCCACTCCGTATCGTAACTGCAGCTTCCCACAACCCAGTAACGCTCACAAAAAAAGGGCAGGGCATCCCTCAAAACCCCTCCTGAGGAGCACAACAGATGTGTAGATGCTCTGTGTGCATCAATCATCCATTGTCTTTCATCACACAGTGTGTGGTCTGTGTGGAGATCAGCAAAGTGATGTAATGAGCAAGAGCAAACAATCCTTTAGTCACTAAATTTAGAAAAAATCAAGAAAAACACATATAATTTTTAATTACCTGAAAGTTTCCAATTACTAGAATATTAAGACACTAAATTAGAATAAAACATTCTAAAATCAGACTTCACTCAGTATCTGCACAGACCTAAAGACATTGTGGAAACTTTAGTTTATTAAGATAAAAGAGTCCAGCGTCAGTTTAACTGCCAAGATAAAACTGCCACGTTTACAAGTGTGTAAATCACTGCATGGGCTTCATAATCCTCACTGATACACCACCCATAAGCATTCTGCATTGAGTGCGGATTATGTGCTCATTATCGCTGACACAAAAGTTATTAACACTCTGTGATAAAAATCAAATGTACCAACTGGTACCGCCGCTTTAATTGAAAGGTGGCAATGTTCATTTTCACCTTCCACTTAGGAAGATTGTTCCACGACCGGCTGAAAGGAAGTGGTGCTTCAGGCATGATTACCACAGTAAAAACGACAAAGGAGGGCTCGGGAATAAAGAGGCAGATTTTCTCAAGAGTTGTTTTGTGAATCAGGTATTTTTATTAAATTCACTTTATCTGCAGCCGTCTGAACTGGAAACAAATTTGAGGAGCGAAAAGACAAACGCAGTGGGGTATCTGAAACTCTCGTGGCATCGCGCTGCGTGTTACATACTGATATCTGAGAGTAAATTATGCTTCTCAAATCTGACAAGTGAACTCCTGCTGCATAAGCTGCCAGTGTTCAGCACTCAGGCTTCATCTGTCTGCAGCGATTAGCTGTTACTGAAGCATAATGAGCTGCTTCTGAGCATGAAACTGGAATGGCTTGGGGGAAACTTGGACATGGACATGCAGGGCATGACTGCACTGACACAGAGAACTGGGGGCAAAAATACCCCATTCACACCTGTCTAAAATAAAAATATGTGTTTTTTTTCTTGTCTGGATGTGAAAGATGATGATTAAACAGTCGTGTAGGTCAATAAACCATAAATGAAATCACCTTGGTTTGGAGATGCACTGAGGGCTTCTTGCTATGCAGATCCACACAGTACCCTAAAGAGGATAACTGGTTTTGTGGCACTATCAGCCAATCCAGCTGGTGTACAGGGCAGCTTTAACAGTCCAGAGCAAGCTCTCCAGCTTCTCTGCCATCCCAAATCTGCCTGACCTAAATCTGTTTCTCTCAAGCAGAGCACAGAGTTCAAGATTGGAGAGAGACCCTCACATTTCACAGTTTACACGGCTCAACTAATTGCAGCTCTGACCAAGCCACTCGGCATTAAAATGCACAAAGATTATCTTGATGTTGGATGTACTGTATTGTGACCAAACCGCCAACTTTGATTAATGAAGCAAAGTGTAGGTCATCAAATGACCTAATAGCAAAGATATTACCTTGTATGGTTAAACCCAGGGATACTTCAAGATAACACACATTTCTAAAAACTTGTTTTCATTGTTCTGTACTTTTATTGATGGCTCTGCGAACCTGAGTAAATCCTACCATGTAGTGTTAGTTTAACACCAGCTGTAACTAGCACACGCATTCCAAAAAGTTTTCTTTCACAAGAGAACAAAATATTTTCACCTAAGTCTAAAGATCATCAAGATGATTTTTGGGGGGGCAAATGTTTGATGGGCCTTTGTGATCTTTTTAGTCATGCAGGTAATTTTTGATTTGTCTCTCTCTTATTGTTGAATCATCAACTCTGATCATACCTGAAGTGAGTGAGGCCTGCAGAGCTTTAGTCCTGGAAAGGTTCACCAATGTTTCATGTTTTCTTTATAGTGGATAATGGCTCTCGTTGTGGTTCACTGGAGTCCCAAAGCTTTAGAAGTTACTTTAGAATCTTTTCCAGAATTATAGATGTTAATAACTTTGTTTTTCATCTGGTGTTAAATGGGGTAATACCTTATTTTATCCTTAATAAGGCAAATGATTTAAAAACTACATTTTGTATTTAGTCAGATTACTTCTGAGGCAGCTGTAGCCTAATAGGGAAGGAGGTCGTCCTCTGATCGGGAGGCGAGAGATTCGATCTTTTTTTCCAGCAGACTGTGTGTCGACGCATCCTTGGGCAAGATGCTGAACCCCAAAACTGCCCCCCAGGCGCTGTACAGATGGCAGCCTTCTGCTCCTCAGGGATGGGTCAAATCTGTAATAATCAATTTCCTTGTGTGTGTAACATACTTGGCCAATAAACAAATAAATAAACCTTTAAACATCTTCTTTTGTCTGATAAAATAATTTATTTGCTGATCTGAAACATTCAAGTGTTTCAAAAAGCTAAACTAGTATAAATCTGTAAGGGGTCAAATATTTTTTCAGAGCACTGATTTATTTTGACAAGTCAGATAAGTGCAAATGGTAATTAACTAACATCTTGTAGATTAAAATAAGAGTCTATAATATAGGGAACCATGGTAAGTAGTATGTACTTGTATAGCACATTTTTAAGTCAGACACTGATTCCAATACAGTTTGTCATTCACACACCTGGTGGTGATAAACTAACACACATATTGTATCCACAGCTGTCCCGGGACCCACACCGGACCCTCTGACCACCACCAAACAGTGAAAGCAGGTGAGGTGTCTTGCCCAGGGACGCAACGGCAAAGCGATCCTTCCAGATGGCACAGGGATTCAAACCAGCGACCCTCCGGTTGCCAGATGACAAATATGCATAACAGGAGCACAACGTGTTAATAATTTAATGTCCTCAATATGTTTCCTAATTTCAATGTTTTCTTCCTCACATTCATCAAATTGAGCTAATCAACACTAACACGTATAAATCAAACCCTTCTGAACCCGTATGAAATACGTATGTTAACTATGTGTACCATGTCACATCCATCTCAGCACATTTACATGCCTTATTAACCAGCTTGTTTCACATTGAACAACCCATTTTAAACCTTAAGGGAGTCTCACACAAACTTTTTGATGTCAAATTTGATCCTGGTTGAAATTAGTTTGGTTTAAAAACCAAATCAAGGAGCAAGTAATTAAACTCTCCAGTTGTTTGATACTGAAGCCTTTAACAACAACAACAGTTCAAGACTTACAGTATTGAAATGTTAAATGTCACTGTCAACAATATTTGTATTTAAAAGTTAAAATACAATTATCTTGGTGTCGGATGGTATCACATTCAATGTCCGCATAATAAACTGTTTCCAAAAGATAAACCAGTATGCAGAGCATCATTTAGAAAACACTTTAGTAACCAAAATGATTTCAGGTTATTCCAGTTTCTTCAAACCTGGTTCACTTTGCAAGAAGAATACATTAATGCTGAGATCGCAGCATGTTATTTTGAGCTGAGATGGAAGTACATCCAAATTATAACATGGCAGCATCTCAAAACGTAACTAAATTCATCCAGACTGAGGGAGTGAGGAGCGATCGTGTCAAGATACATTAGAAACCTCCATCTTAACAGAGCTGCCATCTGACAAACATGTGCCTGGCGTGGAGCCCAGAGGAGAAGAAAACACAACAGATGCCATCCAAAGCACATCTTCCCTCATCAATGAGCCTGTTGAGGACACATCAAAAAAAAGGAGGAAAAAATGCTCCTCAAAAGAAAATCTGTACACAAGTCCAAGTGTTTACAGTACACAGGTCAATCAGAAACACATGTGGTAAGACTGAATATCTCTGTCACCTGTCTGTTCACAGCCCGAGCCAAAAATGGTTTCTAAGAGCATTATTAAGGGATGCAACTTCAAAGAGGTATTTCAGAACAGTTTGGAGGGTTGACACTCTTCAAATTATGTTGTGGTTGTTGCACAGATGTAGAAACTTAAGGAGATAGAACTCTTAGTTCTGATCATGATCGTTTACAAAATTGATCTATTGAATGAGCAAGTGAAGAGATCAGAAGACAATTAAAGGTCCTTGAGAGAAAAAAAATCTATTAGTGAACGAGAACAGTATTTATCACTCTGGTTTTTATTTGGCTTGTCAAACTGCTTTCCATTCAAGGTCTCTTTTTTTCTTTCCTTGCATAAACACCATCATAGTAGGACGCCAGCTTCAGCACCTCCAAAATGTGTGAATTATAAGAACTAATTCTAAATTTGAATGCTGAGAATCTCTTAATGCTCAAACGTCACCAAAAAACCTTAACACTTTAAAATTACACATACTGACCTGGAGAACATCTTCCTATAACTTCACCATTTCTCTGCAAATTAAGATAATAGCTATTGTGAAATAGCCTGTTCACAACTGCACAGTCAACAACTGCCATTTCTCTTGAAGGGTCACAGCTGCAGGGTGAAACAGATGAATCACAGAGGGTCATTTTTTAAAGCCCAGTGGGCTGACATAAGGTAGTTAATACACACTGAGGGACAAAGACTGCCATTGGAGAGGCTATTGATGTGTTTGATTGTAGCATCTGGGCTAATATTGATCAATTATGGACTGAAGCACAGGGAGAAAATAAATACAGAGAACAATGGCAACTCTTAGATACATATTCTCAAGAAACACATAGTTCTCTAAAGTAAATACAGTCGAATATCAAGCTGAAGCAGTCATTCTGTACTAAAGCTTATAAAAGAGGACTGAGTAGTAGATCCACAGTGACATCAACTGAAGTAGTCTTACGACTGAATCCCCATGATCTGCATTCTACATCAACCAAACCATGGACAAAAAAGGCTTTCAAGATACAAGGAGATGGAGTAAGCACTGTGTTACAACTACAACCATCTCTCAGTGGATGGATGAAAGCACACATACAGTGCCTCCTGCTGGGTAACAGCTGAAACCCCTCCCTGATGAGCCAGCCTCAAAGAACACAGAGAGAAAAGACAGAGATCCCTCTGGGACAATAAAGCCTTTCACATTCTCATTCATTTCATAACTTATATTTTCTGTACTGTGAAAAAAAAAAAAGAACAAAATGTAGTGTAGCCACAGAAGTCAGCACAGCCCCTCCTATCTTTCACTTTGCCTCCCACAGTTTTTCCCTCCTCCTCTCCGTCAGGACCCTCGCGCATGTGTACGCTGGTGTTTTTAATGCCGCGCTGTCAGCGAACTCACTGCTCTTTTCTGAAGGGTTTTTTTTTTTTTTTTTTAACAGGAGACCCAAGCTCACCAAATGACGCGTGAAATAAAATAGTGACACACGTCCCAATGAAAGCTAATAAGACATCACATTACAGAGATGAGAAACTATATCATTACCATGGCAACTGTGAGGCACACAGCCAGAGGGCTGGCTGGGTGACAATAAAAAGAAAGGGCGGAGGAGAAAAGGATGAAGACAGGCACACAGGAAAGAGGAAATTTGTAAAGAAGCAGGCATGAATGTGTCAATGGATGCAATTGATTGAGATTATATTGACAGTGTGCTTCTCCTCCTGCTGAAAAGACAGTATTAACAACCTCTATTCTGTCCAGTTCTCCAGTTCACTATTCCTCTTTGGGAATCCAAATCCTAATGGAAATGAGCTCCATTTCTACTACTGCCATTCTCAACGAAGTTCCTAATGAGTCACAGGATTAATTGATGTCTTAAGCTCAGCTGACCCTTTCGATGGGGCTCTCACTGTAAGTAAGGACCATATGTTAGAAGAAGCATCAAAGCCATTCCTTTACAACTTTTTTATGTTTCAGTGATTGAATCAAGTTTGTGAAGCACTGAAACATTAAAACCTCCATCTGTGCACCCATGTTTGCTTCATTCATTACTTTACTCATGTGTCAAAAGTAGTATTTAAAAGTCTGTGCTGAGCAGCATTCCGGTGTGCTGAAACTGCAGTAATATAGTATAATTTTGTGCATGCCGCCCGTGAAGAAATGCCGACTGAGCGTCTGTGAAATCCCAGCCTTTCAGTGGCAGCTGCGAGCAGCCCGAACAAGCGAGGGAAGTGTGGACAGTGTGATTTTGAGCATCTGGAGCAGCAGGCAGTCCTGTGCTGTCTACAACCCACTAAAACAGAGCAGTGCTGCCAAAACCACCACCATGTTTATTTTTATACCAGCTGGTAAAAGGAACAGGAGGCTGCGAAAGGTAGCCAAGACATTATTGGGGTGAACAATAAGTGGAAAAGGAGAGGAAGGTGAGAGAGGTGTCAAATGAACAAGTGAAAGAGAATGAAAAGAGTGTGAAGCTGGTGGACAAAGCACACACACACACACACAAACACTCAGGTCTCTCCATCCAGTCCCAGGAAGCCAAAAACAATGAACAAGTTGTGGCAGAAAGGAAAATAGGAAGGAAATCACAAACGAGTGTGTGTGAAATACAATATACTGTCAAGCCGAAGAAATTCAGAAGTCTGAATAAATTATTAGTATAATACATTTTAATGACTCATAAAAATGCTGCTGCGCTGCAGTCTGTGGGGCAAAAGGGCCAATCAAAATCACAAGTTATGATAAAAAAATCCAAAGCACTGTTATTATTTACTTCACTGGTATTTTAAATAATTAAATAGGGATTCTGGTTCATCGCTCTCGGGCAGAAGCATCACAGATCGAGGCACCAACACAGTAGTGTTTACCCTCCATGAAAGAGACTCAACGCGCCCGCATTTAAAGTTGTTAACATGACAGACGGATAGATATGGATGAGCTGGCAGGCGTGCGAAAGTGTCTGTCTTCATGTGCATTGCATTATCGCACGTCAACGCTCTCTCAGGCTAAAACAAATTTGAGGCACATGCAAATGAAGCAAAATGCTGAAAAGGACCTGAGGTAAGCAGCACACTGTTCAGTGCAAAATACTTTAATATGTATGCAAAAAAAGTTTTCATGGAGATAATGAATTTCAAATGCCATCACAATGCATTACTCTCAAATGCATTATTGGCATATATATAATAGAATACAAATAGCACAAAAACTTGATCAATATTTTTATAGAATATTTTATAGTGTATAATATAACAGATAGTAATTCAAAATGACTCTACATTTATAAAATCCTCTCCTGACTCAGACTAATACTTGGGGAACAACCTCATCATTCTTTGTGTATTCTTCAATGCGAGTATACTGACTTGTATTTTTCAGAGAATGCTAACAACACAAGCCTTGTTAAAAAGTTAATATCAGGAAATAAAGACAATGATTTAATGATTACAATAATTTTTAATAATTACATCAGCCTAACCCTGACACCAGATTGTTGTACATGTTGCAGAGACTGTTTTAGACCTGTACATGTATGTTTGCAGAAGATACCTGTTCCAACCATATAGTTGAAGAAAAATGGAAAAATCCCAGATAAATTGTCCTTGGTAGTTTTTCAGGAATCTGAAGCTAACACCAACATCTGGTTCTAAAGCAGGGGTCTCAAACTCCAGTCCTCAGGGGCTGCAAACCTGCAGATTTTATATGTGCCTCTATTTCAACACACCTGATTCCAATGAATGGATCGTTAACAGACTTCTGCAGGACTTGTGAAATGCAGAGGATTTGAATCAGGTGTGTAGAAACAGGGAAATATCTCAAATATGCAGGTTTGTAGCCCTTAAGGACTGAAGTAGGAGATCCCTGTTCTAAAGTCTTGTTAGACCTCAGTCTCTTCAATCTCCTTTTCATTTGGCTGCTGGGGTTAAACAGCTAGTCAATGGAGACAGAGTGTTTTGTTGTTCCCTGATGTATGAAGAAGAAGCTGTATTTAGGATCTTAACTTAGATGTGTGTTAAGACTTAAAATTTAAATATGTCACATCAAGCTCTGGATCCATGTAGGATATGAGTCCAGCATGAACTGGGCAAGATGAATGAGAATGTTGCAAAGTCTCACTTCACTATGAACCTGTGATCTCAGTTTCTCCCACATCTGCCATGTTGCTCTACTAGAGCTTCTGCTACAGCTTTTTCCTGTAGATCATCTTTCTTTCTCTTTGTTGAATTTAAGGTATCTATGAACACTTCTCTTTAACTCATGCTTTAATTTTCTCAAAGGTTATATTCTTCTATTTTAGTAGCTCTTTCAGATACAAAACCAGCATTGTTACTTGGGAAGTCGCTAACTCAGTCCTTCGCCTTGAACCATTCATTACAAAAATGCCTCTGCAGTGCCTATTCAGTATGAAGCCCAGATAAAGAAGAATTAAGTTGTTCTAGTGGCCCGATTTCAATAAAACAAGAAAAAAAAACATTATTTCTGATATTTCTAAAGAGTCTCTACACTCCGTGTTTGATAATTTTGTTAGCTGGGGATCTTACATTCCCATGTAGAATGAGGAAATGAACTTCCTTTATCTTGCTCTCCGTTTGTCTCCTGCTTGTTATGCTTTCGCTTCAAGTCATCTGGGTTTTGGAATCTCACTACACACAGTTGTGAAGCTTTGGAAAGTGCCTCCACATATTAATAATTCTCACATGGTTTTTAAAAAGTGCCAAAAAACCCATCAAAATATACAATTAAACAGCACAACATTTGAGGATGATCAGAACATAAAAATAAAGACAAACTTTCAAATGTTTCCAATTCAAAGGATAAAAGCACGCTAGAAAAATATTTAAAAAATATAAAAGAAAAAAAAATGCAGCTGCGACATATAAATGGTTGTACTTGACACATACCAAAAATCTAATAAAAATTTTCAACCTCGAATTTATTTATTGATCTACAGTTTCTAAAATTATCCCAAGATACATCAACCAAGGCACTTAAATGAATCACCACGTTTTTCTTCATACATCTGCTAGAAAGTGTAAAGTTATTGCTGAAACAATTCTCCAGTTGCATCACCAAGTCAGCAAAATGGTCCGTAGTGATATCAGCCGCAGAGAATTACACTGTACACTGCTGTTCTTTCAGTGGTTCAAAATTAGACTCCACATTTGCGTCAGCTTTTTGATCATCTTTCATGGTACCCTCTATTTTTGCATGATTCTGCCTGCAGTGAAACAGAGCAGAAACTTAGGACACACAGGAAGATGCAAGTACAAAAAAATGCCAGAACATCCTGTCAAAAATACTTAAAGGATCTGCAAAGCCAACAAGTCCTTTGGTCTTTTTTTACACAATCTATAACATGAACACAAAAATAATCACTCCCAGAAAAAATAATTTAAGGCAGCCAGATTAATCTTTCGACAAATGCAAGTCACTAAATCTGTCACTAAAACCAAAACCTAACTTTAATCTTGGCTACTTCTCTGTAGAATCACTGCAAAGCAAACAAAATTAAGCAGCTATTCTTTTCAGAGTTATGAACTGTGTTGCTCAACACACAGGAAGTGGTCACAATGTCAGCAAACGTCAAGCATCATTTACTTTGTGAGGCTGGGCAAATGAATTTTAATGGGCTACTTCCAAACATGTGATTCTGGCTTTAGATCAACAGAATGAAAAAAGATTTTTTTAAAGGGATATTTGGTATCACTGAGAGTTTATAAGGTGGTTCAAAAGAATGATTAGGAATTTTTTAAAAGTGAAGATTATTTATGCAGGAAAGAAATTGGATCAGAATAAAATTTCAGCCCATGTAAAGCCCTAAAACATACGTCTCTACTTAACAGTTACATGATATGACCACAAAGACGGGTCTCTTATCAAGCTGCCTCTAGTCATTCAAATAAACCCAAAAAGTTTCCCAGTTAAGGAATAGTGGACCAGATCTTCATACCTTGTAGAGTTGCTAAAGGGGTCGTGGAAGTTTGTTTCTCAAGTCTACATGTCTTTTGTCGATTTAGAGAAGTCTTAGGACCATGTACCCCGAGGCAGTTTGTTGGGGTACTGCAGGATCGAAGAGTGCCAATACCCTTTTTAAATGCCATCTGTTCCCTGAACAACCGAAACAAGTCATGCTTCTTTCAGGTGTGGGTTGACCTCTACTGGCACCGCCTTCTGTCTCCAATCCTGATTGTGGCCTTCATTAACATGTTCTCAAAGCATAGCCAAGCAGAGGAGGGTATCTGGTTTGGGAACATAAATGTCTCATTTCAGATTTTTGCAGATGATGTGTTTCTGTTAGCATCTTCTGGACAAGACCTTCAACATAGTCATGAAATTTGGATCAGGACCAAAATAACAAGATTCGGGCTACAAGTATTTGAAATTCTTTAGCGATGACATGAAAAGCTTCATCAGCTCATTATAGTGCTGCTAATTCAACCCATTGAAAGGAGTCAACTAAGGTTGTTCAGGCATCTGATTATGATGCCTCCAAGTTGCCTATCCTAGAAGATTTCAGGGCACATCCCTCTATGGGAGGAGACCAAAGGTCAGACCCAGAACTCGCTAAAGGGGTTTCCTCTCTGGCTATGGAACTCATTGGGATCCACTAGGAAAAGCTGTAGAGAGTTACAATAGGAGGGATGTCTGTAATCTGTTAGCTTCAAAAAGATGGATAGTCTCACACAAAATACTTGAAATGTCTTTTCAAATAAAATTCCTATGGCACGTTTTTATCAATGAGATTTAAATTTAGTTAAAGTAGCTTTGTGTATTTGAGTCAACCAGTGGCATGTTCCTGACATCAAGCAGCTCCTCAGCTTCACTTTCTCTTCACACTTCTCACCAAAACATTTAGCACATTATGCTAACTATTGCATTTCCTGTGAACCATTGCTTACAGCTTCACTAATCTAAATGGGACGTAAGATACAACTTAAACTGTGAACATAATGAAGTAACATTAAAAAACAGGAGAAAAAGACAGAAATCAGAAAATGATACGAAAATCTTATTTTGCTATGTAATTTGAAAAACAATCTGCCTAAACAACACACTATAAATTTAAAACTCTGTAACTTTAAATACTTTGTAATGTAAATATTCCCTTCGTAAAAATTAATTTTTGCATAAAAATTGCATGTAATATGTTGTGACTTTGTTTTTCAGTGAATTATAAAAATAGTCTTGATCAAAGTATTTATGGTAAAAGAAGTAGCTGTGAATCGGTGAAATAACAAACCACCACAAATAAATTATTTTGTTATTTTTAATGTCATAGACATACAATAGTAAAAAAAAGGGAAATCCATAAAATAACCTGAGCCAAACGTATTTACTTGGGGTCCATATTTCTGCAGCTTCAAGCTGAAGGATGTGTGCTCAGGTGGACAAAACAAAATTGTATACTTAAAATGAGATACAGCCACTTCCAAGAAATCTGCGTCATTCATAACGGCAAGAACAAGCTGCTCATGCAGATGAGAACTAAATGTCCAGATACATGCAAAAGCACAGATGCACAGACTGCAAGGCGATGTGGAGCAGAGAGCCTTAAATAAAAGAATGAAGATGGGTTTCCAGTGGAGGGAAAATGGGGCCTGTATGCCATCAATAATTCAGTGGCTTGGTTATTTACTTGTGATACGGTACAAACTGTATTTCATCATTTTTGCAGAAATGAATAAAGGCTGTATGTAAAGCAAGGAGAAAGAATAAAAGAAAAAAAAATTAAAGAGAGCAGGAATGCAAAAAGTGACATCATTCATTTCCAAGACAAAATACTGGACTTAATCAAAGGCAGTGACGCACTAATATTTCTAAGTAGAGTCCAGCCGCTTGCCTGCTCGCAGCCTGAGGCAAAGCTCCACTCCGAAATAGCATGCTGATATATGTTGTATGAAATTATTGGGTTCATACACTGTAATATGGTGAATGATTTCAATCACAAATCAGCAGTGATGTGACATTTCTCCACAAGAGCAAGTGCAGTGACCAAAAAAAAGAAAAGTAACATGAACCGAGTATTGATGAGCCTAGTAGAGTTGTGTTTGGGTGAGTCATTCCCTGACAGGCTGAGATAAAGTAGAAGCTGGATGTGTTTTAGAGTGTTTAGGGTCAGCTCAGCTGGACCTCTGCTTTGTTTCAGTATCATCGCTCTCCATTTGATTCTACTCCATCCTGGCATGCAGTGACTTTATGTGTAAAGAATATTGAACCTCGTGTTCTGAGTGACTGAACATGATGCCCTGAAGCATCACCAAATACGCAGAAAGTCAGACCAAATATGCATGACCAGTCACTGGGTTCTGTTTTATTAAACGCATCAGGTGTGTTTAGAGGAATGATATTTTGTCATCGGTTTGCACTTTTGGATGAAGTCACACAGATACTATTTTTATATTTTCTAAAGATCCAAAAACATACAGAAACATGTATTTAGATTTAGGCTGCCCACTATTAAAAAAACATTATAATATTTGAATATTGTGCTGATGAATGTTGGACACACTCATCTAAATTAGCTGTGGGCATTCTGGGTAGTGGGATTCAATCTGATTGCCTAATTTGTTATTGCCATGCAGTCTGTGATTCAGTACAGTCTCTTGCGATACTGATATTGTGCACACTATTATTATGTTTTTGATAAATTTACCATATATTGAGCAATTTTACTTTAGATTGGCGGTTGGGGTTAAATTTGTTTGTTTTTCGTTTATTCTAGTTCTGATACAACAAGCACAGTTTAAGATTCCTGTTTTGAAAAGGCCATGACTGATAAATATTCATGTAATTATTGTTAATTAAAGCAATACTCAGTGATTACAGACACCATATCACACAAATTTCATGACTTTGGGATTATTTCTGAAGTATTAACCTGTAATATGAAACATTTTATATCTAAAAAGCATTAAGAAACACTGATTTACAAATATTTCAATCTGACAATCTGAAATTTGTCTGGGTTCAGCTCCAGCTCATTAATATTCATTATGCTAATTCGATGAACTGAGATTGGCTAACAAACTAGCCTATGAGAGCAAGGCTTCCCGTTTCCTGCCCCACTACACATGGCAACAGCGCACCGAGTATCTTCTGGTTTGAAACATCTTTATGCTACAGCTTTTAGCCAGCAGCATGCTAGGCGTGGTTTCAACTGCGCGAGCTGATGAATGCTAATGAGCAAAGGAATTGTGATGAAACAGATACAGGCCGTTCAAACTTGGGAGAACTCGGGTGTTATCGCTACCCGTGTAGTTTGAGAGATAAAAACTGAAAGAGAAGTTGTTGACCTGTTTTCACACCCACTATGAAGGTAAGAACACCTGTGAGCTAAAATATTCAACAGAAACCTCAGAAAAACCGTTTTTAATAAAATGGCCTCTTTAAGTGGCCATTTGAGTGCTGGATTTGTTTCTCTTGAAAAGGGATTTGATAACTGCAGTTTAATAGCAGACAATTTACTTGTTTGTTTGCTTTAGGTGTTGTTTCTCACAGCCAGTTTCCATTGAAAGTACATTTTTACCCCTCAAATAAACATTTTAAACCTCCTTTTAAAGTGATGCCAAACTATTTTTTTGTTAATAGATTGCAGTTGCTTTGTGACTTTTACGACCAGTGAATTAGTCCATGCACTGAACTTCTATGACTGTTGCAACTTTTTATTATCAAGATGTTCAAACAGTTCTATAAAAGACCTCCAGCTGATCCAAAATGCTGCTGACAGAGTTCTAATGAGAGTTAGAACAGATCACCTTTTCCTAATTGTAGCGTCACTTCATTGGCTCCCAGTAACATTTAGAATAAAAAATAAAATTTTACTTCTTAGCTATAAAGTCCTTTGACGTAATCAGTGATCTTTTCTGTTTAATAACCATTTCACTAATAAAGCACTTCATTCTCAGACTGCAGGGCTGCTTGTGGTCCATAGAGTTTCCCTTTAGTTATGCTGCTATAGGCCTAGACTACTAGGGTACTGACCACATTTCTTTACTCTGCTGTCTTTATAATTATAGTTATTAATGTTGCAGCCATTAACTTTAACTCTGTTTATCTTTCCAAAGAAATGACATCTGACCCAAATCCATCTGTGCTTGTCTTTTTCCTTTAAGACCCCAGTCGGTTGAGGTAGAAAGCCACTCATCCTGAGCCCGGTTCTGATGAAGGTTTCGTATTGTTAAAGGGAGTCATTCCTTCCCACTATCACTAGTTTGTACTGCTCAGGATGGAGGATTGTCTTAAAATGAAGGTTCAACTCAATCAGTGTCCTTTGATTGGAATTTTTTAACAGGTATTTTATAATCCGCTGATCATGTTGCAGTTGGATTGTACATTTTGTATATAATTGGCTTTGAATCTACACCTGCTGATGTAAACTGTATTTGTTTGTTGCTTTTGTTAACTGCTTTGAGATAACTTTTGTTATTAGATGGAGTTATATAAATAGCTCCAAATCATCCAGCATAACCCCGTATGGTTTAATGCTGCTTTTTTAAATTAGTTGCACTGTCAAAGAACACCTAATACAGCATTCGAGTGTCTTTTTATACTTATTGTATTAAGCTACTTTGCCTTTACACATTCTGCAGATCTGATTTGTCTTGTCATCACTTAATTACAAGTGTTACTGCGCTGCCTCTGATCTATTTCACTAGGCATCTTCAATTTAAGTGAGCTGATATGTTCTATTCTCTTGTACCACTGAGAGGGTTGACATATTTTTATTCATGCTCATTTTTAACAAAGCAACTATGAATATAATAGGAATGTGCATGTCAATTTATATGTATTAAAGTAATATGGTTTAAATGAAATAATATGTAACTCAAACATGTCAACTTGCTTCAGTTTGGTGTTCAGATTTTAGTCTGGTTGCTCCTGGATGGATGGATGGATGGATGGATGGATGGATGGATGGATGGATGGATGGATGGATGGATGGATGGATGGATGGATGGATGGATGGATGGATGGATGGATGGATGGATGGATGGATGGATGGATCAAACAGTGAATGTTCACATTAATTAACTGTTGGTCTTTGCTGCTTTTGAAGTTGGAGAAAATCCATCTGGAGCAACAAACAGCTGTGATTAACTGGTAATGCTTTAACTCCCTTTAATAGAATGTGCAGAAAATGGGACTTCTGTCACGCAGCATGACTCTAATCTAATCCTCGATTTCGAGAAGTTGTGCTCTGTACAGACAACCTGCTCTGACATCACACAATCCCCTGCTGCATCTGCTCTCTGGCTGAAAATAAAGAAGAAAAACTAATCAGGTCTGGCTTTACTAGGAAAACACATGTTTAAATAATACTCCCATTGATAGATAGTAAAATCAATTAACAATACAAAATTTTAACTAAGTCGCCAACTATGAAGACACAGAAGACATGTTTTATTCATAGTAATTCACTGTATTTGCCTGTGACCTAATGCATCTTAACTACCATTCCTCCACTGTAAGAAACTTCATTATGACTGGAAACAATTATTAGGCACAACTTACTGTATGTAATGGCTCTCAGCTTCCAACAGTACAGTCAATAGTCTCAAAATGGAAACTCTACTCTAATCACTAATGAGAAATTTGTGAAGGTCCAAGAGGGAGAGAGAGAGAGACACTAGGGAAAAGAGGACAAGATGAAAAAGCAGCTATAGATCAGTGAGTGAAAGATAAAGGTAGGCTAATATTAGACAATAAAATAAAAACTGAATTTCACTTTCATTACCACAACATTGAATCCAGTAATAATTAGATTTACTAGTTATCAAATAGGTAATTGTATGACTTATTACTCTTCATTGATTATAAACTCCCCATGAATAACTGATGCATTTATAGCTCGATTTGTAATTGACCCAAGCCTGGGGAAGGGTGTCACAGAAATCACATCGGCAATCAACGGAATAATGGATTAGGTCTATATCCATAATGGAGACTGGTTCCTGGCAGAGAAAATGAGCAGCCAAAAACACAACAGGGAATGCTTCATAAAGCCCACTCAGCACCTGTGGTAGAGGAGGCTCCAGCAGCTGCAGCTAATGTGCGCAGCTCTTATGAATTCCTCTGTGTTTTTGTTTTAATAATAGTCTAAACTCTATTTCTCTCGCTCCCATCTCAACCGAGAAATCAATGTTAAGGAAACGCTCAAGTTTCCACCAAGCAATAACAATTTCTGCCCACATGGCTACGTAGCAAAGAGGTGTTTTATGGTGTTTTATGGTGGTAATGCCACCGCACCACAGGCTGTGATTGGAAATCTAATAAGCAGACCTGGGAAAAAACCCTGCGCTCTTTCAAGGCTCCCGATTTTTTCCTTTTCCTCTTTGAACTACATAGAAAACAAGACGCCTCAACACCAGTAAATTAAAACCTCTGCTTTATAGAACACAAGCAGAAATAAAAAGCTTCTTGAAATCAATGAAATCATTAGTTTTTTTTCTGGGGTTCACTACATTGGCTGTGCAATGTTTGAAAATAAATAGCAATGCTTGGAACCAAGTCATTTGCATGTTGTTGCAAAGATATGTTACTCGCATTGGTCTGACTCCCATACCTTCACATCCTGTTTCCCTAGCAATAGCGTTGTGAATTATTGATGTTAGCACCATATCTCCCTTCCTCCCACAGTCCCTTACCCACCAGCCTTCTGCAAGGATCTCCAAGCTCGACTGAGTCTCCTAGGAACACTCACACTGCACACAATCTCAGTGACAATATCCAATAAAGCAGGACAGGGGGAGGGGCAAGGCGAACCCTGACATTTAAAGCAATTGCTTTATTTTTTTTTGTAGCAACGATGTGATTTTTTTAAACAAAAATCAGCTTTTTCACTCTGTGATCCTCGTTGCAATGCCTGAAGCAACATCAGCAACAAACTGAAGCATGTTTCTGCCATGAGAGGGAGAAACCACAACTCCAACTAAACAAGCTCCTGCTATCTCTACAGGTCTTTGAGCTCAGATGGCAAAACCAAAAAAACTAAACAAAAAATGGTGTCTTAATGTCAACAAAGCTTAGCGCAGTAATGCTCCTTGTGTTGAAATTCAAACAGGGAGCTGTAGCTACGGGTGTCAGTTGTTTGTTAGTGCTTTATTTCGAGATCTTTATCTGCACAGTGTGTTTAACAGAGTGTACAAAAAGAAAAGGCACAGATGTGTGTGAATTCCCAAGGTCTCTGAATGCATGTTCACCACTCTGCCTTGAAGGGTGGGGGGGGGGGGGGGTTAAAAATGACAAAAATCCTGATAAAAAATATAGAAAGGCCTATTTTTAAATTTCTCTGATTATATTTTTCAACATATAAGTACACATTTACTAACTTCTCCTTCCGCTGGTTATCCACAGTTATTTTAGGAATGTTTACTAGTTTGCACGCCACAAATAAAACATTTGATTGAAAATCTGTACAAATAGTTGAACCTGAAACCACTTTCACTGGAACAATGCTAATAAACTGATTACACAATATGTGTTACTCAAGTAAGAGACGAAGTGTCAGACTGTGAAATTACCATTAATCACTATTATAATTTATTATTTAAATGTTTCTTTTTATGGCTCCATTAGCAAAGCCAATAAACAACACATAGATAACTCATATCTTTATTCTAATATTCAAAATGTCCCCAGTGAAAAAGACAACACACAAAAGACAAATCACAAATGGATGTGTTTTGTTAATAGGAAGTGTCTGCTGATTTATACTGACAACTTCTGTTAGCAGTATATTGGCATTTATTCCCAGGTGGTCTTCTGCCTCTCGGGCAGCCAGGCACTTAAAGCAAATTGCTTTAGTAAATATCCACCCATACTTATTGATCACTAATGAAAAATGAAGAGGAAATAGTAGACTAGCTGGAAAGAAATGGCCACTGTAAAAAATATGAATGAAGTAAAACAATTTTTTATCAAACTATCAGTCAGTACGAGGAGTGAAAAGCTTTAAATAATGTTTGAATCTTTGAAGTAAAACATTCATTTTGATTTAACCTCAATGTGTTTAACTGTTTCGTTCTTCTTTGAGCTTTAGAAAGTGACCCACAATAAATATTGTCACTTATTTTAGCCTAGCTTTTTCATATTGTTTTACCTGCATCATCTTAACAGTATTCTTGATTCTCTCATTCCCTGAAAACTATTTTCAACAGATGCTGATATTTTATTCTGAAGCACATACAGTATATTTAAACTCGCTCAGACCAAAGTGGTCCTTTTCAGAGGGGTAAATCCACATCTCCCCTTTTTATCAGGAAATGAGCACATCTGCAAAGAGCTCTTTCAAAGTTAAAGCCCCTGCGGATATAAAGGAGACATGTTATAAAAGATTACATTTTTACTTTATACTTGAGGGGTGTTCCTTTTTGCTTTCATATTAAAACTCAGTTTTCACATTTCAACTTTATTTGATGTTTTTTTTTTTTTTTTTGCATTAATAAGGACAGAAATTAAATTATCTAGCTCTAAATCAGTCTAGCTAGTGGATTAATTGTAAGTTTTAATGCAGTTTCAGTTGATTTCACTCATAATTATGCCTAATGGTGAAATTCAGATGAAACTCTAAGACACAGGAGAAAAGCCGCCTTCCTGGTTTGAATTGTTATCTGCTGTGCACATAAACCTCAGCAGAGACTGAATCAGCTGTCTGAAAGCCCACAGCTAACCTGAAGTTATCTCACTAACAACAGTTTTATTTACTGGTTTTTACATGTTTTCAAGATGGTTTTTAAACCACCATAAAAATGCCAAGAACATTAAACATGGTTTCGTGTTTGCAGGTGACTCTTGCTGGATATTTGTTTGAGATTTCTGTCATAATGTGTGTATTTGGGTCTGAGAAAACTCCCAGGGTTCGTGCAGCAAATATTTGATTTTATCAGGTTGGGTCAGAATTGTCTCAGGACATGAATTTGTGGCTGAAGATAAAGTTGTGGATGTCGGGTTATTTGAGACTGAACTGTAATAACAGCACATATCTGAACAGATCACTGAATGACTTGTTTTCAGACCTCAGCAGCTCCCAAGCAAAATGTCAAGCTTGTTGTTGGTCTGAGTTTTTGAGTTATTAGTCACTTCAGAAACCAAAATATGTGTCATTGAACAAATATATATATATATAGTGACACATTCCCTTTAGGTTTCAAACAATGTCACAAAAAAAAGATCTGAGGCAAGGCACTGATGCCACGAACAGCAAAGACACAGAAATAAATGAATGAATAAATAAAAAGGCCTTATGTGATGAAACCTTGACTATAAAGAGAAAAACCCACCAGTCTAAAACAAAAGAATCGAGCACACAAAATTAATAAAAGAGCTCATTGTCACAAACAGCAGGAGGGGTTAGCGCTTCAGTGACAGTCCCTGAAAGTGAGACAAAGAGAGGAAGAAGCTAAAGATAAAGGAAGAGCCGAACGGCACTAAAATGTCTGCAGCACATTAATTGTTCATGAGTGGAAGCATACAGGCAAACAAAGCTGTGATGAATGGGCTCATTTGTTAGATGAGAGAAGCCCCGCCCAGCTCGTACACGATCTAGCTTCAGTCTCCTCTTTACTCAGGCTCATGCATATACAGAAACCCTATTAGCTGTGTTAACAGGTAACTGTTTAGAAGCGACCCCTATTGACCAGGCTGGAACACGGTGGTGATGGATGGCACCGGAGTACTGACTCAACGAAGCTCAGGGCAGAGGGAGGAGACTCGAAAAATATGATAAATAAGATCTAAAATTGCACAAGTACTTAAATTCATCTTCCAACTTGTCTGGCTGACTTTTGCTGTCACACCTACCTTAACACAATTAAACAAATGCACAGGGAGCTACTATCAGCTTATAGGCAAACAAGAACAGGAGGCGTGATTTGATTTTGAAATATTAATGATGCTGTTTTGTCTGGCCTCCTGTCCTCAAACTCAAATCCCTTTTTAGATTAAATTAGTGCTTCCTAATACTCCAATCCAACTGGTTTTGCACAACAAACAACCACATAAATAGAAGGAAAATAAACAAATACGGAGAGCTGTTCATTAAGTTAAAAAAAATTTCCCATGAGACCCCTTCAAGCCGAGGTGACTCACGGGAGAATTAGGGAACGGGAGGTAGACAGATGAATCGGCTGAAGTGACTAAACGTGAAGAAAAAGCTCACAAACAACCTGAAATGCTGACGTTCCTCCTTCATTTGCTGTTGTTCATTATTGGATCACAAAACAAGCAATTATAGAGCAAATGGTTAATTGGGTGGGCAGCTGCGGCACTGATGACCACATCTCTCAGAGATGGGGGGGGGGGTCCAAAAGCTGTAATAACAGGGTGATTAGAGAAAATGCTTCACCAAATAAATACGTGTCTGGGAATGTAACCTCAGATGAGCAGACAGAATCCAGACATGGGAGGCATTAGTTTCTAACTGCAGCATAAATATGAGAGTACTCACAATCCCTGAGCAATCTGTTTGTGCAGCTACCTTCATGTAAAGTCTCTGCCATGAGTGGGTTTTGTCTTGTGAGCGCGTGTCGCCGAAGGTCAGATCGACACCTGTGTGGTGAATAATGCATGACAATGTAAAAATCACTTTCTTGAAATAAAAAGGCCATCGTGGGAACTGCCGGAATGAAAATGCCAGAAAGGCTAGAGGGAGGTTGTAATTAGTTCAACCCCCCCATATGCCCGTAGCCCCCAAACCAACAGCAGTATTAATTCCACAGGGAGCTGATATGGAATATATTGCTACCAGATTATGCCATTAAAAATGTCTCCATTCCACGAGAGTAATGTTGCTTCTATGATTCACAAAATACTAAAACATGACTGGTTATACAGTAGATGTGCACAAAGGCACACAAGGTCCATTAATGCATCATGAAAATGTAGCTTTCGCTACATTAGTGTTGCAATGAGATTAATTTTCTTTTTTATTATAAGGGAAAAAAAACCCTCAGGTCAACTGTTCCACCAGCTGTTTTCTAAGAAAATAATTTCAGATGCCACTATACTGAAGGGTTTTTAATAAAAATACTATGAAAGATTCAAATCATCATTAACAAACCTTGTGCATTTTGCATAAGCACATTAGGACTAACTGGATATTTAAAAAAAAACTCTAATTTTCTGTCTTTACATCTCCCGTCTGCACACAAATGGAGGTTTTAGTCAGAAATTTTTTCTCGTGGATGTAGTTTTGCCAAAGCAAACCTTTTGTTTATTCTGAAAATATCCCCATAAACATTTCTAAATATTTCTGCATCCAGACAAAAACAACCAACATTTTGCTACAACACTCCTAAAGAAAATGTGAAGCATGTGCACAAAGCTTGTGCATGCTTAGGTTAGAGGTGGAGTTATGACATCATCCTTTGCAAAAAGCTGCATTTTACTGAAATGTGCAACAGAGTTTCTTAGATCTACAAACTGCATCAAAAAACAGTTTGATGTTGTTCCCTTTTCACTTCTGTCACAGAAGACTGATGTCCCTTTATATCAAATTTTATGTTGTGTCCTTTCTATCTAATAATATGTCATGTGAAAAGATTTTTTTTTTCAATAATAGCAGTGCTGTGTCTTTTTCATTATCACCCTTTGGCCTTGCTGTACATCTCTCATCCATCTTAGACTCTTTCACCACAGGATGTGTTTCTTAGTGAGTGACAGGAACACAGCACCGGGCTGCTATAATCCCAGTCCAGTTCTCCTTTCAGTCCCCTGGGGATTTGTGGGATATAAGGGCAGCTTCCTCTGCCCTCCTCTCTCTCATAGACAGACGCACATAAAAACCCCATACCTGCTCATCTACACCCTTATCACCAGCCGTAACCCCTCACCTCAACTCTAAAGTCAGACTCTTTATTAGTCTGCCACATCAAATAAAATCTGCCTGGTTTAGGACAGCGAACCCACCTTCCTTTCTTCATGAGGATGGATCAAAGCAGAGATTGAGACAGATGTTTCAGACATTTTTTTTCTGCCTTATCAAGATGTACTTATAGGGTGATATAAGCAGTAAGTATAGGCAAAAAGTCTTTCATCACCTTAGGAGCTATACATTTCTGTGCAAAAATACATATAATTTTCTATTTAAAAGTTTATTTGCTCATTCAGAAGAACTGGATTCAATGGATTTATGACAAACTAAAACAGATATTAGTATCAGTAGCATCTCAAACCTGAAGCTCAGCGTGTATAAATATGTATTTCTGGTTAAGACTGATGCAATAATTTTAGCCCAGGGCAGGATTAAAACTGTGATATAAAAGAGGAAAGCTGTTAAAACAAATGTTAATAATTTAAATGTCAGTGTCAAATACATTTTGGGAAAAATTTATACATTTAACAGCAGCTTCATAAAAGATTAGATTAAGCGTCTGCAAGGCTGCACCTAGTATATAAAGCATGCTTAATATTTTGATTAGGAATTTTAGGAATTACTTTAAAAAATGATCTGGTTTTAAAGAGACAAAGTGAAAAGTGCGGACTTTCTTTTTACCCAGAAAACCTTGAATAATTTGGGTTCTGTAAGTATTAGAGCAGAATAAAGAAAAAAGGAGGGTATGCAAATGAATTGGAAAACTTTTAACCAAGGTCATGGACTGTAATTAGTTTGTTAGAAGTGCAGATTTTTTCAGTCATTATACAGAAAGGCTGGACATATCTTTCATACCTTTATAAATAAATGGTTTTGTCAAACCTTGAGTCAACAATTAGGGCCCCTAACACAGAATAAAGACCCTAGTATCATGTAAATTATTCAGACAGAACGTGAACAGTCTCTGAAGGTCTTGGCGAGGTCTTCAGGTGTATATTAGGAGCCAGGTGGGTTCTGTGATAGAGTCATGATTACTTTGAGCAGCATGTCAGGAGTCCTGGGTGGTGTGGGGCCGTAGTGGCAGTGTATCCATAATATGAGGTCTCTGTGCTTTTGGGGGACTTGCCAGTCCTGCTCCATATTCTTAAAGGTGCAAAATGTAAGAGTTAGACCTTGTGGTCAAATTGGAGTTCTGCGGTTCATCTAGAAAAACAAAACCATCTACTCTCAGCAACTCACCCCCTCCCCTCCCTGATTCTTCTGCTAGGTTGCCAGTTCCAATGTTAATCCTCGTTTTGTTTCTCCTGTATTTCTTCAGTTTTTGGGAAGGATATCGTGGTTTCTTACTACAAGTTACCTCAGGGCTGCTTCTTTTACTCTTTGCTGCTGGTCATTGTTGAATTACAGCTGCTTGTGTTGAAGACTTGGCAACCTTATTAAGGCTCACATGTGATTCACTATGGAATCAGGAAGTCTGGACATAGAATAGTTGTTGTAAACAATGATTCCATCATGGACCAGCATTTTTAAAGTAACAGAAACTAGCGACCGCCCAGCCGGCTGAGATCGAAATCTGTTACAATGTAACTTTACTTTTAACATCGGTGGGACATTAAACTGCTGTGAGAGTATTTCACTGTAAAATTCTTACATATTGCACCTTTAGTGTCTACAGGCTGCTGCCCTTAAACATCATCAGCATTGCATCATGACACAGTCCAAGTCATGCCAGGACAGGGTCTGGAGCATGGTGAAGCTGGAGCTGCTGGTTTATAGAGTATGGTGAGAACGCAGCATATCTGGGGTCTTGAAGATGTAGAAACTAGCATGAAAATACATTGTTGGGGATTATTAAAAACATAGTAACATCCTGATTTATACTGAAGGAGGTTTTCTGCATCAAGAGCATGTTATAAAACCTCCAGTAGGACAGAACGATACCTTCAGTATGATGGGATCACACAGGGGGTTTGGTCCCACTTGGACACTTTGATGCATCTTATTAGATAGAGGATTCAGATTTAAAACCGTATTTGTAAAAGAAACTTGATCTGCAAAGGGATACCTGACCCAAAATACTCTCTCATCGATATTTAATTAAGCCCTGGAATAATTTTCAGGAAAACCACCAGCACACTGATCAGAAAGAAAGAAAGAAGTTAGCTAATGAGATTATAATCACTGAGTGGAACAATTCCCTGATTTCATGAGAGGCTTGTCATGAGAAACACTGATGCCTTTAAAATTCAAAGTGTTCTGGAAACAAAAATGTTTTGGAGCCGGTCCCCTGTGACTGTCAGTGTTGCTGAGCTTCAAGACATTTCAGTTTTAATTTTATGTTTCAGTCTATTCAGCTATGTCCAAATTTTTACACAGTTAATGCTTTCAGTCAGTGTGACACAAAGGAGAACAAATTCAATGCAGTTTCAGCCAGTTCAGCAAGAGAACATCAGGAAAAAGTCATTATGACTATCATAATCCACAAAAATATCGACATTTCCACCTTAAACAACATCATTTTTTTGTCTCTTTTTTTCCGGGAATGCTGAAAACAAGACAAACAGACACACATACACACTCAGACTAAACACAGATGGATTAAATTTTTCCTGTCATGATGAAATCATCTCTGTGAAATGGCACCGAACCGTCCGGGGGTACTGACCGCAACACAACAGCAGAAAGAAAGATGAGAAACGGCAGAGCAATAAAACTAAGAGTTACGATTCATCTGCGATGTTCGGAATGAAAAGAATGCAATAAAAGCTTTTATCCTTTTTCACTGGCGAGATTGGTGGCAAGCTCGACGTCTGTCAGCGCGGCTGGGCAGTAAAAGCTCATTGAGATCAATTTTCTATCAAAATCTGCCAAGTAGCATCACAGTGTTTTATGAGCAATGAGCAGTGCTGATAATTTGATTTACCCACATTTGTCCAGCGACACTAACACTTCTTAACAAATAATGATAAACTCTGATTATGCGGGGTTATCGCTGCATGTATCACCATCACGTCGTGTTATTTCACTGATACAGTGATTCTCAATCGGAGGTTTTTATAAAGGAAAAAGCAGAGAAATGTAAAGCGACGCCTTCTAAATAAAAAACACAGCCAGGGAATTATTAGTACTGCTGAAGTACACAAATAGAAATCTTATCTGACAGTTCCCGATGGTTGCAGCAAAACAATATTATAAAATAGGATTTTAACAATGATAGATACCCCAGTGAGTACAGGCAGCACTCAAACGTCCTGTACATCTGATGCACAGTTGTTCTGCATCTGTCTATTTCCAGTCGAGCCCAGCTGAGAGGCTGTTGACCTCTGCAAACCCATCAGCGTCCAAACGGGCCCATTTATTATTGAAACATGTCAGCAAAAGACTTTTAACTCCCCCGAGACCCTGCACAGATCCTCTTTGATAATACTCTGGTATAATCCAAAGAAAATACTGTTGCCTTCAGTACAAGCGGATGACTGACAGCGTAAAACAGAACCTGCTTTCATTCAGAAAAATGAAAATAAAACAGAAGCATAATATCTATTAGCACATAGAGTATGTGAAATATTTTATATTTTTTAATTGTAGTGTTAAAACGAAACAGAACAAGTATTTCAAATATATTTTTGACCCATTTTTTTTTTCCCTAAACAAAAACTCCACATTTCCACAAACAGATCCAAACACAGTAACAGCGTTTCCCCCCTCAGACTGTGAGATGGATAAATCCCAGGTGGGATGAATGAACGTGTTGTGCCATGAGTGTTGCTTTGGGGAGAGCGAGCTGTGCCGTACTGCACATGCAAATATGCAATTATATGAAGTAAGTAGATGACATTGAAAGAAGATTGCATCATAAATAAACATGCCAGACTCTGGATGCGTAATTCATTATTATTATTATTTATAACTCAATAAGGTGGAAGCAATTCAAAACATTTGATCCGCTATATGTTTGTGTTTTAGTAAGATTGTGGATACATTATGAAAAATGTGGGAAATAAGCATAATAACATGCTTATTAAACATAACTGTGTGTTTGTCTTATGAATATATTTTATTCACATCAAACAGCTGTGAGTTTTGAACTACTGCTAATCTTCCTGTTTGATGGTAGATGATGATAATTAACCCATTATAGTCTCTGTTTATATTACTGTGGGTTATCAAGTGAAAAGTAAAAACTTCCTCAAAGTGTTTCTTTATATTTGCAGCTCCAGCTGCGACCCTGGCTGGAGCGATAGAGGTCATTTCCGAGCTTTGTTGACAAACTTCCATGCCGGTTTCCTGTTTTCAGCTCATTGTTGGATATGAATTTCTCAAGGACTGTGTGAAACGTGAAGGTGCCGACCTCATTTTCAGTCACGGGTCACTTCACACAAAGTTCCTAGACGCAGCGGTGGAGGGAATCTAATGATTCAAGCAAACAAACAAACAAACAAAAGCTTCTGTTCTAATAGGACAGAGTTCAGCACGACCTCGACTTTGGAAACAACCTTAGTCAGAACTTATGGAAGCGTATATGCGCCATAATTCAAATAGCAATGCAGTTACAGAAATGCTTTTTCATTTTCAGAATACAGCTGTATTTTTGACTCATAAATAAAATGAATAACCAGACGGTTGTTTGGGGGTTTTCTTATTACTTGTTTTCCTACTTAAGAAAACAAAACAAACAAGATAAACAAGAATTTATGGCTAGTTATGACAGTGCCAAGCCGTGATCTAATTTGTTACACTTTAAAAAAGCAAACTGAATTTAGAGTTTACAATATGATGCTAACAGTGATATGTGGTGCTTGATGCGGGTTTTGCTTTTACTGTTATGTAAAAACGCTGGTGATGGTACTTCTGTAATAGAACAGGGTTCGATTCCCTGCTGTGACCTGCTGATTCAATTGATATTGACATAAAGTAAATTAGTCAGTCAGTCATTTTCTTTACCTGCTTGTTCTTATTCAGGGTTACAGGGACCAGGTGTCTAGAGGCGGGGTTACACCTGGACAGGTCACCAGTTCATCATAGTACAGTTATAAAATTACATTTATTCAATAAATTTATACTGCAAACATTTTTCAAATATGGAGAAATATTTACTTTACTTACAAAACTTGTAGTGGTCTGAAAATGATCAAAACTTTGGATAAAACATATTAATCACAAGCAACTGTAACAACCTATTCCAACTCTCTGAAAGATTTGTCATCCAGATAATATCATACGCTATTAATTTTTTCAAAATTAGGATTTTATGGTCTATTTTTTTTTTTGCAAGTTTTGATTCCTAAATATTTATTCTGGATTTATTATTTTAGTTATCCTAAAGTTTACGAATGACACGATAATAGACTTATTTTTGGATGGTAAAACTTTAATATCATTTCACATTTTAGAATCTGCAACTAGTAAAAATGTTTGTCATTTCTGGATTAAATAAAACAACCTAAATATTTATCAGGTTAGAAAAACTGATGTAAATATGAAGGAATTTCGTTTTTGCAGGGTTTCTATTGAAATGTGCCTACACGGATAGATCCTTAAGAAATCAAGAAAAAGCAGCTCCTTCAGCATAAGTGGTGCTTAACATTTGCATATGTATTGCCACATAAACAGGTGCAAAGCTAACTCCATCTAGCTTTGCATTTGAATAGGTCAACAAAAATAGAGTATCAATCCTGTTCTAATTGACTTCACAGAGAACATAACTGAGCAGTTCACTGCAAAGTGTTTGAACACTGCAAAGACAGCAGTTTGCTTTTTCTCTCAAAAGTAACAATATGAAGGAAATACAATGAAAACATCAGAATAGTAAACACTGCAAAAACTTTTACCTATGGGGAAACGCTTTGAATACATGAATGTGACAGACATAATGTGTTATGGAGCAAAAATATTGGCTTTATCAAAACAACCAAGCATATAATCTCTTGGCCTTTTATTATTCAGACAGGAGAATCAAAGAGAGTTTGCTCTTAGACTTTCCGACCTAAATAATCCCCCTTTTTGTCCGATCCCTCTAGGTTCAGAATGTAAACTACATGGGTTTGTGTAATGTTTAAAGAATTATTCTCTGGGTCAATACAGAGTGTCACGGCATCCCAAATGGCTGAACTGGATCAAATGTATAGCCATCAATTTCTCTGGAAGATACTGTCCTTGCCAAGGTTAACGAATCATCAGAGGAATACTGTGATGATATGGCACATGTATCCCGTACAATCCCCTCATATCCGGCTCAATGAACACCTTTTACATTAAATCAAGTATAAAGCTTTACAAGGAGAAGAGCAAAGAACTGGCAGCTGCACTTTCAGATTGAAACATCAGCTGGAACACCAACAAAACTGGATGCTGTATTTTAGGTGGAAATGATCCAATTTCACACGTTTCTGAGTAGCAAATGAAATGAAATCGCAGTCAAGTGTTTTCTATCAATGAGATAAAATACTATTAGAAAATGTGTATTTTTTTGTCAAAAACAAGAGAATATCTAAAACGTGTATTCTCATGAAAAACTGAATGAACAATATTTCATTCTAGGAAAATTGTATAAGGAAAGATAACCAATAAAAACTTCTTTAGCCTTTCAAAAGCCAAATGCATCATCTTTAATTTGTTTATTTGTAAAAGCTTTACTTCTTCAACATGATTAGTACTTTCATTTTAAAAATGTGTTATATCAAATACTGATTTGCTCATTTTATCAGCGTCATCGTTTATTCATGTTATTTATTGTTTTAGTTAATTGATTTATCTTTAAACGGATAACTTGAAGGTCCTGTATCTGGCTGTTTTACAGTTTTCAGCGTCTGGGATGGACGAATATATGATCAAATGTTACCGTTGGTGTTATATAGTTTTCATTTGTCCTGAAATATAACTTATATTCTCGAGTTATTCTTCGGGTTAAAAAGGAAACAGCATCACAACATGGTTAAAAGCTCCAAAAAGGGATTTAGCATGAAATAGAACCTTTAAGAAGTTGTGAATGGATTTGGTTTCAGTTTTTAGAATTGGTTGGGAATGGAAAAAGACAAATAATTTCAATTATTGGGGAGATCTGGAAAACTATCATAGTGGACATGTTGTTTTAAATTAATAACTGTTTAATTGATTTTCATATTAAAGTCATGTTTAGACTTTAGAATCCAAAAATTTCAACTGCAATGGTCGTAAATCACATTATGAGTAAACGAGCTGATTTCTACTGTCTCGAAATCCTTTCTAGTTTTATATCATCACATAGTACAAAATAACAACTATTTATGATTTCTGACTTAACAAACAATAGATTGCGCCAGGATCAGTGTTTCGGTTTGATGTAGGACAGTGATGGTTGTCATATACACAAATATGGAATATTAGATTTTCTTCCTGAGTAAATAAACAACCAAAGTGATATTTTCTCTAATTTATTCTTTGTGTTATCCTAAAATCTATGGAAAAACTTAATGAGGTTTCATATTTTTTGCAGAAATTAGCAAATTCCAAAGGGAAAAACAAACTTTCACGTAAAACAATATATTTAATTGCCAACATCATTAAAATTGCACCTTGCCTAAATGTTTTTGCATGTTGTTTTAACACCTGCCTGGAACAGTTAAGCCTCTGATCAAAAACAGATTGTATCCATAACCACCTAAGTCATTTGTCAGCTCTGCACACATGAATACGCCACCTGCATTCCATGTTTTGTTGTTGTATTTTTTTAGTGAATACATCTCCCCAGGCATTTCCATTTTGCCGCAGCGTCTGCTGCTGCTGTTTACTTGTCAAACTCATTACAGAGAGAAAGAATTAGAGGTAAGTATCGAGGTAAGACATGGCAATGCAAGCATTCAAACATCTAATTGCAATAACCTGGCACAAATGAGTAATTTAGCTACCTAAAAGCGAGCCCTGAGATCTTGAAGGAGCACTTTAGATGAATGAATCAGGCTGAAGGCCATTACATGCCAAGAAATTTAGATAGAAAAACAAGATTTATCATGTACAGAGCAGGATTTGAATATTAAACAGTCCTGCTTACTGTCTCATGACAAAATCTGAGATTATCACAGAGGAAAGTTAACATAATATCGGTCACATCGCTGCTTTTGTTCCCAACTGCCTTGCAAACATCCATTATTTATAAGTAATCATCTATCATTAATCATACAGTACATGCCAGTTAAGTTGGTAATTGTGGAAAAATCATGACCATGCAGGACTTGGCAAGTTCAGGACAAAATTAGGTCGTGCTTGATTAGATTTCATGTCCCGGTTCCATATGAGCAACACTGACAAAAATGACTTTGTTTTCTACTGACAGACTAAATGATTGCTTCTGAATGAAACACTGATAGATTTTAAGAGACTTATTATTGTTCTAATAATGCACACTGACATTTTACATTGTGCATATTATGCCGTGCTGAACACTGCGGGCCAACTGCGTTTGCAGTAATGAGGAAAGATGCCCTTTTCACTCTGTTACTTGATTTAAAGATGCCCTACAAGGTTCTAACTGGGAATAGTGAAGAACTGCTTAAAGTCATCATTTACACTGATAAACTGAGATCATCTAATCCCATTGTTCATTAGTGCACTTTTAACTGAAAAAAACAAACGAAATGGCATTAAAACAAGATTCAAAACTAATAAAAGTGTTTTAATATTAAAGCTACAAATAAATAATTAAATGCACATTTTAAGTTACTTCTATAAATTCATTTGAAGTGAGAATTTTCTTGGTCACTTCTCAGATTACTGTTACGTCTCTCAGGTCGGCCACCTGAGAAGTAAATTAGTGGCACCTTCATCTGAACCGTTTTATTTCTTTGGCAAGAACGAGGGAGTGTGACTCATTCACACAGGGAGTTTACGTCATGAAAATGTGTCGTGTGAAACGGACCACAAGCTAAGAAAGGAGCTCTTTTTTTCCCCACTAAGTCCAGACCAAACCTCACACCTCTTTAAAGAAGTGAAAGATATACAACCTCGTAATGGAAAAGGCTGGAACTGCAGGTAAAATGCTAATTTAAAAATGACATAAAGCCTGAAACTCTTTAAATAAAAAAAACATATTTTAGTAATTGAAAGTTTCTAAATTCTCAAATAACACTAGAAAGATTTGGCAGAATTTTCCCTCTAACAGTGTAGAATTTCATAAAACAATTCAAGGAATCTGAAGGAATTTCATATAAAGTGGTAAATCTGAGCTGAAGACCATTAATCTCCAAACCTATAAATAACACTGCATTAAAGTTAAAGTCACATGGGGAAAGAATTAGTCACAATACAGAGTTATGTTTCCAAATATCAGAAAATACAAGGTTCACATGACAAAACATGAAAATCCTTTAATTCACAATGTGTGGAACTCAATACAATTCAACACATGTGAACATTACAGAAATAGTACATCTGTGTGTGTGTGGGGGGGTGACATTATTTTATATTGCTTTGTAATTTTATTCTGGATGAGTGATGAATTCTCTGGTGATGGTATGAATCAACACAATGACATGTCGTCCACACGGGATCGGTGTTTTGTGAATAAACAAGAGTTTTTGAGTCGGTTCAGTCTTGCATCAATATGGAAACTGTATTTTAGGAGCTCTGTAACAATTATTCTTTCCAAAAGGAAAATAAATCTTAGAACACCACCTTGCATTTCGGTTCAGAAAGCCAAAAGACAACCTTTGGAAACGGATGATGTCGTAGTTCCACCTCTAACCTAATCTATAAACCATCTTTGTTTGTCTTTAAGCTTTATGCATAAACTCCATGACTTCTTTCCAGTGTTTGGTGAGTTTTCACATTAATGCCACATACAGGTCTGGCTTAGATACTGTAGCGTTTTACATAATTTCCAGTGTTTTCATGTGGACAAAGACATTTCTGGAAACAATGTTTCCAAGGATGCTTTTTAAAAGAGGCCATTTCATTCAAATTTCAGGACTTGGTGGTTATTTCTTAAGTATTAACCAGTAATATGAAACATTTTATATCTAAAAACTTCAGGAAACACTGATTAACAGACCTTTCAATCTGTCTGCATCAAAATTTGTCAGACTTCGGGCTGTAACTCATTAATATTCATTATTCAAATTTGCTGGACTCAAATTGGCTAACAAACTAGCCTATGAGAGCAAGATATACTGTTTCCTGCCCCGCTGTGCATGGCAACAGCAGACGTTCTCTCTTCCTGTTTGCTACGTCTTATGCTACAGCTTTTAGCCAGCAGCATGCTAGGCGTGGTTTCAGCTGATGCTGATGAATACTAACAAACAGAGGAGTTGTGAAGAAACAAATACAGGCCGTTTGAACTCGGGAGAACTTGGATTTTATCGCCACCTGCGTAGTTTGAGAGATTAAAACTGAAAGAAAAGTTGTTGACCTGTTTTCACACCCACTATGAAGGTAAGAACACCTGTGGAGCTAAAATATTAAACAGAAACCTAAAAAAAAACATTTTTAATGGAAGGGCCTCTTTAAAGACACATAGATAGATCAAATAAATAAAATAAATAATTTTATTTCAGCTGCTTCATGATAATCTGTTGAACACAAAGATTGAGTATATGTTCATTACCAAAAGGCTCAGCGGTGAAAACCACAGGCTCATGGAAGAAGATCACAAATATAAAACTCCCAGATCTGCTGCACATTTTATCATGTCTTTGCAGTGTCTACTAATGGGCCACTGTGCTCCTCTCTCATCCCAGTGGGAGAGCTTCCTCCCTGCAGCAGAGCTAAATCTGGAGACATCCAGGTCTCTGGGTCTGAATCTTCCTTAGCCCCCTGGTGGAAAGGGCGGCAACACAATATGAGGCTGACAGCAAGATGTAAGAAATACAATTCATGTGTATAACCCAAGAGATCATGTGGTAAGAACAGGGTGTAATTGTTTTCCCCATTTCCTCAAGCTTGTAGAGCTGATCCACTATCAGCAACAGACTGGTATGCCATGAGCATGGCAATGAGCCTGTTTTCTCTGGGTCTTTTGACATTTCAGCCTGTGTAATAGCCAGAAAGAAAGCTATTAAGCTGGTAATCAATTTGGCTATTCAGAGGGAAAAAGCACTCTTGGTTGCAGACATTCTTTAACATGATTGAAATATTTTCTTGTTTGAGGTGCTTACCTCGTCTTCGACACGCTTCATTTCTTTCAGAACAAAAAGAGACCTTATTTAATATTCCGAGTGAGGAAAATTGTATATACCAAGAAAATGTTGTGATAAACAAACAGGCTAAAAAAGGTAAGTACTAAGCAAAAGAGTCAAAAAATGTCCCCGCACACAACAGAGTGGTTGAATATTATTGGAAACTGTCTGTTGATTGAGTGTGGAGAAGCCTGACAGATCTTCATCAGGATGACATCAGCTCTGACTCATGTGTGATCCGTGTTGAGTCCAGAGACACACCGCTGTGAGGCGAGAAGAAGGTCATCACCCACACATCAAACCAAATTACATCATCCTGAGATGTTACATGGAAAAATGGAAAGATTAGTCTTTATTAACTTGGAATATTCTGCAAAATAGCAAACTTAAGTCAAACTTAAGTCCTTAAGACAGAAGCTGTGTCTGAAAAAACTTGATAGATTTAATTTTGGGTTTGTTCTCCTGGTGTTTCGTGAAAGCTAATTGCATTTTACTGAACACTACAATCTGAAAGTGGGTGGCAGAGAGGAAAAAGGAATTGAACCTCAGACTTTTCCAGCCAAAAACAGAAAAAAAGCACTTGGTCATATGACAATTATAATAAAGACATTTTGGAAACATCCCTGCAGATGCTGTTCACAATTTGCTAAAAAACTGACTGCAACTGAACAGAAGTTTCACTTAAAAAAAAGAGAAAAAACAACTGATTTTGAATCTAAACGACTTTAATTGCTTTTATCCTACAACAAATCATAAATATGTTTTGGAAAAATAGCAGATCTAATCTTACAGAATGCAAAACAGAAAGAAATGCCACTTTCTGTAGAAACTCCAAGAAAATGAAAGTTTGTCTTTGTTGTGGAGACCAAGCGGAGGAGAGATCAGCACAGCTGAACAAACTGACAACTGCAGCGCAGGATTAGTTCCTTCTCATCTGCATAAAGTCTGACATAGTTGGAAGGAAGTGGTGTTGAAATCAAAACAGCAGACTTTGGTGTGTGTGTGTGTGTGTGTGTGTGTGTGTGTGTGTGTGTGTGTGTGTGTGTGTGTGTGTGTGTGTGTGTGTGTGTGGGTTTGTATTTCTGACCTCCTGGGGACCCGTTTCCTGACTTTTACTATCTTTCTGGGGTCCGAGGGTTCTTGTGGGGACCGAAGCCTGGTCCCCATGGGGGGACTCCCCTTTTTAGGGTTAGGGGTTAGGTTTATAGGTATGGTGTGAATAGAGTTTTAGTTAGTCTTAGGGTTAGTTATAGATCAGTAATGGTTAAGGTTAGGAAAAGGGTTTGGGTTAGGTATAAATCTAGTTACTAAAATCAATGGAAGTCAATGGACGGTCCCCATAAGGATACCAAAACACACTTGGGTGTGTGTGTGTGTGTGTGTGTGTGTGTGTGTGTGTGTGTGTGTGTGTGTGTGTGTGTGTGTGTGGGTTTGTATTTCTGACCTCCTGGGGACCCGTTTCCTGACTTTTACTATCTTTCTGGGGTCCGAGGGTTCTTGTGGGGACCGAAGCCTGGTCCCCATGGGGGGACTCCCCTTTTTAGGGTTAGGGGTTAGGTTTATAGGTATGGTGTGAATAGAGTTTTAGTTAGTCTTAGGGTTAGTTATAGATCAGTAATGGTTAAGGTTAGGAAAAGGGTTTGGGTTAGGTATAAATCTAGTTACTAAAATCAATGGAAGTCAATGGACGGTCCCCATAAGGATACCAAAACACACTTGGGTGTGTGTGTGTGTGTGTGTGGGTTCATTCTCTCTCCATCATAGCCAGTGCACATGTGCTGCACTGCTTAGCCGGAGGGGCCTTCAAAAAGGAGGCAAAAAAAAAAAGTCGGAATTTAACTGCTCCCGCTCATTTCACAGATTTTCCAGACAAATAATTTCAGGTTTGTGCCCACTAGCGCCAACCTTCCGTCCGAGCCGGTCGCTCTGGCCTATAATTAAATGCCATTTATTTGATTTGTTCATTAGGTCAAGCCTCGGCTGGGTAGAAGCAAAACGGAACCCTCTCATTAGTGGTTCAGGACTCCACTCACTCCGTGGTGATCACTGGAACTCCAGTGAAAAACAGCCGAGCGGTAGTGGGAGGACTGAAGCTGTCAGGAAGAGGGTTTTTTTCTATTTTTTTTACTTGAATCCCACCTTTTTAAGAGGAAATGCAGTGGGGAATCATATTTCCAACCTATCAAAGCTTTAATCATAATATATCTTGCAGGGTTGCATTATTATGCACAACAGGGAAGGATTTAGAACAGGATTGCGTAGGCCTTTAAAGACCAACATTTTATGCTAATCATAAATATTAACATGAATCTATCATTTTCTCTCCATCTCTGTTCAGTTTCTTTATCCTGCTCTTTTCACTCTTGCAGGCTGCACTGAGATAGGGAGTTTTTTTGTTTTATTTTGTTATAATATTGTGTTGAAAATAAAAGTTGTGGATTAGCAAATACTTTTTTTTTATCACAGATGCTTTAATGTCTCAGTACAAACTAAACTACAGAGCACAGGCTTATGTTTGTCAGCCATAGTTTTAACATCAACACATTGCCATAAGTCAGATCATTGCAAGATGAATGGAAGTTGATGTGTAGCGGATAAAAAGTCCTGATGTTGGTAAAGAGGCACAACATATAGAAACTAGAAAAGCTCCCGTATAGAGTTCAGACCTCTGTCAAGCACCTCGGTTCCCCCCATACTGTGATTTGCACCAAAAATAACAGTCTCACCTTTATTCTATCGACATTATCAGATTACTTGATCATGAAAACAACTTTAGCAAATGGATTGACATTAATTCATTATTAATTCATAGTTATTCATGAAAATCACTTTTTCAGTCTTGGTGGGTTTTTTCAGGACTGATTCCACAGAGTCTCGACAATCTTTTGGTGTTTGTTGCAGGTTTATACCCTCATTTGTTCTTACAATGATAAAAAAAAATCTAAAGGTTCCCTATTTTTGTCTTTTCTGGATCATGTTATCTGGAACTTTGTAATAATCCAGATCAATCCGTGGTATCACATAGAACCTGATGGGAATTCAAACATTTTTTTTAACAAGAACCTGGACTATTTATTGTGGAGTAACATACAGTCATGTTAAAAACAGCTCCATCTCACAATGATGAAGAATCCTTAAAACACTCCTGGATCCAGACGGTGATCTGCATCACCCCAAAAATCTACCCACTTCTTATTTGGACCATTTTTGACCTTTTCTGAAAATTTCATCAAAATCCATCCATAAGGTTTTGAGTTATCCTGCTAACAAGCAGACAAACAAACCAACTAACTCAGCCAAAAAGCTGGAACTCGGTATCGGCTAAACGGTAAACGCCTAAATCACAGGTAGCGGAATCTGTAGCCATGACAGGAAGTCAAATAACAGCTTAAAACCTCAACAAACCATTGCTTTGAGGGACTGTTTAAGATCTGTTTACTGCTTTTTGCCATGTGGCAACCATTCACACAGATAATGTAGAGAGTGTATTATGTAGTTTCAGTTGCTAAGGAAGATGTTTTAATACTGACCCCTTTTATAAAAGTCGCTCTGGCAGTGAATCATATCCTGCCAGTTACCACTGGATGGACAAAGCCAGTAAATAGCCTAAAACCTGTATTTTATTACTAATTTGATGTGTATTGGTCATGATTTCTTCTAAAGTTAATACAATAAAGCATTTGCAATAAATTCACTTGCAGCTTCCTGCAGAACATGATCCTCACATGTGATTGGCTGCATTTATAGAGCAGGAAATGTTGTTTCAATGTGTGTGTGAATAGACGAGCGGGTGCAATAAACCAGTCGAGAGTTAATTAGATATTTCTGTTGAAGAGCTAGACTCTAAGTAGAATGACTAACAGAATAATATTGTACATCATTTTTTAACAAGCTAACAAAAAGCAGCATTAACGCATTTCAGACCTCATAAAACAAATTCTCAATTCCCTAAAACTACAAACACGAGTTTTTTTAGCTGACTCACTGGAGCTTTGCTTAAAAAAATTTGTGTTAATTATTCAGCGTTAATCATTTTAAGATCTTCAAAAACAATCTGGGATTCAATTTCTTATAGCCTCTGCCTTCTTAAACTGTATATATGAAATTCATATTGAAAGAGATTTGAGATGAAGAGCAAGAAGCGTTACAAGTCAGAGGAAAAAAAAACATGAAACAAAAACAAGTTCTTTACACACACTGAGATGAGAGCCGGTTTAACGGACTGTCATTCCAACAGGGAGGCATTACACACGAGTGGTTTTCATCTACATGAAAAGTCGAGCGCCGCTCCCAGTGGCAAAGGGCTCTTCAAATCAAACACATACGGAGAATCTTCTTTTTTCATCTCCAGTTACAGCGAAATCCTGTGTCATCAGCCAGCAATGCAAGAAACCAAAACCTTTATGCACCATCAGGTTGTCAGTGTGATTACTGAATATGGTGCAGCTGTAATTAAAGTCCCCTTTCAGCGGTCCACACACCGTGACCTTTTCCAGAGCAAACACTCATTGTCTCAGTTAAAGCCAGGTCCTCTCCACGGGGATGTAAATGGATATTTCATGTTGGTGAAACAAAAAAAATTGATCCAGATAGTAGCTTGCTGTGCGAAAAAACGTGTTAGAACCACATAAAAATAACAACCCTGAAACCTCATGATGCGTAACCGTTCTCATTTGTGGGTTTTAATCTGTAACTTTGAAAATAAGATTTAGGAAGACAGAATACCCCTGATATGCATCATCATGGCCCATAATCAGGAGATATGCAAATGACAGAGCCGCCGCCCCCCCACCCTGCACCGCAGAGCCGGTTCCCTGGAAACCCTCCTGTCAGTGCTGGAGAATGAGAGTGATAGCAGAGAGAGCTGTTTGTTTAACATGTCACTGGAACAGAGACGCTGAGAGGGAGGGACCAGATGGAGGAGCGGAACAGACTGGGGTACAAAGAGTCCCATCCTCTCAGTCAGTCCCTCATATGGCTCTTAAAGGCACTTGACCCAAACCAAAGAACTAAAAAGCACTAGAAGTAACTCCAAACTGATGCTGAAAGGTTTTCCATCACAGATAAATGGCACATACCTAAAGAACAAGAGTCTACAACAGTAATTCAAAATGACTAAAAGCACAGAAAGAGAAGCCTGGTCACACACACGCTACAGATTTCTGCCCTACACTGGCTCAAAGACACAGACGTGTGCTCTATTTTGTCCTCATTTAAGCTTTTTATATTCAGTAAGAAAGAGAGACGCAGAGGGCCTGAAGCTGTCTTGGGTCATTTAACCACACATTTTCTTTCGTCTCTCAGAATGCGTTTTCTGGCAGTTAAAGCACAAAGAGCTGACGGATTAGACAGGGAGTTCCTTTACAGGCTGGCTGTGGGCTTCAGGAGGGTGGGCTGCTCGCTGGTGCTCGGGGCGGCAGCACCACGCCTGTCACTGGTTGATGGGCCGGTGCAGAAGTGCAGTCATAGGGAGGTATGATTGATGATATTATGTACTCACACACATACTATCAGAATGCCAGCACACTCCTGTGATTTAATCCCAACGCCTTCATCAGACATCCAGACACAGCAGATGGACTGCACAACACCAAGCCCCTCTTTCCTCGTGGCCAAAGCCAGACCACCATTACTAATGGATTCTCTGATCCGACTCTTACTGAACGCAAAAGTTAGAATTCATATCATTCATATTCGATATAAACAGTCAAAATTACATTCCAGAAAGAATGCCAATAAACATGGTTTATATTTAGAACCTCGGGCCTCCAAATAAAACAGTTCTGCTATACAAATTAAAAAACAAACTAAATTATAATGTTGCTTAATTTGTCTCCTCTAAATGTGGAAAAACTAGACAATTAATATTGCTGATTAATTTTTTTTGGGGGGTGTGGGTGTCATGAGCAGACAAAATGCTTCTCTTGGACAATAGTGACCCCTAGTGTTGATTCAAGAAACTTGGCTGGAAATATCACTGAAATCATGTCAATACAACAGATATCTGAACGCTTTGCCACGTGTTACAAGATAAAAACGCAGATCAAGCTACACACTCGCATCAAGTCTGATCATCCAAACTCAAGACTGTGAGTTGAAGCTGTCAGGAAAGTAAATCCAGGAATAAGCAGCGCTACACACACTTAGATTAGACCAACATCCACCCAGTCACACCACAGAGAGTTTATTGTGCTCATATAGGATCTGAAAAAGAAGAAGAATGATTCTGGCAGTGATTTTTAATTAAAGGTGTGAAATATCCCTTAAATGAGAGAGATTTGTATGTTAATGCACAGGCACAGATGTGACAGTATGGATTAAAGATGGATTTAGATGGTAGAAATTACAGATTATACAGCTAATAACAGATAAAAGTCGTGGCACGTGTGTGATGGGTTCTCGTTCTTTTGTGGCACTATATAACACCGAGTGGCCCAGTTTCACTTGCTGCTTTGATGACACACATTCACAGATGAGTAAACCTACCTGAACCACGTGAGAGACGCATAACGTCGACTCAAAAAAGGAGGCGGGTGCTGATGCATCATCGGTAGCGACAGATTATCGCTGGTAGCACTCCACCACATTATCATCAATCTCACCACTTGAAAGACAAAAGTATCCTTCCATGCTAAATTGTGAAATCAATGCATTTCTATCAGGGAGAGGAATTGGTCTTCCAGTGATCTCTGCAGGTGAGTAATGTGAAATCTATCACAGGTTAGCGCTCGTGGCCCAGACAAGATCAAAGACAAGAGCCGAGAAAAGTTTGTATCGATCAGCTGCCATGGGAACGCAGCTTAGGAGAGGAGATGTGGTTGGAATGTAAAACGCTTTAAACTGAAGATAAATATTCTTATGGGAGAGAAAAATGTGTTTCTCTAGAGGTTGACAACTCTTATATAAAACAGGATTATTTTAATTTGAAAATCTCCTTTTTTTAAATACATGTTGCTAATTGATGATTAACTATGGATGAATGATCACATTTGCTGTGATATTGACATTAAAGGTATAAATTGGATCAATATCTGATATTTAGAATTCTACTAATGCATCAGCCAATAATGTTTTCTGTGAGTGAAATGATAAAGAAAAACTCACGGTTTCCAGTTTAAACTGTTAAAGCAACCTTACCTTTGGCCACTTGGGATTAAGCTCACAAGCTTTTCCTGCATCGTCCAGAGCTGCTTGGTGTTGGCCCAGTTTCAGAAAGGCTGCTGAGCGGTTGCTGTACAGGATGCAGTTCTGTGGGTCGGCTTGCAACGCGTCGCTGTACAAACGGACAGCCTCCTGAAAGTCGCCTCGCTGGCACGCCTCGTTGCTCTGCTGCACTTTCTCCATGAACTGTGCTTTGCTGAGACTGTGTCCCGTCCTGTCGTCTCCTGCAACACACCGGGTCGATCTGCTCACCGTTCGGGAGCCGAAGACTGAAATCTGGAGACACGAGTAGAGGAGCTGCAATCAGTCTGAGTGATAAACAGAACGGTTGTACACAAGCAGGTGAAGCTAATTCTCATAACAAAAGATGGGTTCCAGTAAAAAGCCATGATGGAGTGTTAGCATGCAAAAACCCACACTGACACCACTCCAGAGGAGATCCTGGTGTTTCTGGATGATGTTTACTGGATTGTTCTTTACCTGGTGTTTGTGGATTGGACTGTGTTGACAGACAGTGATATCTGAAAGGGTTTTTGTGCCCATACAGTGATGTTCAGTAGAGAATCATGCCTATTTCCAATGCAATGTTGCCTCCCATCTTTACATCTAATAGGCTCTGCCTCTCTGATATGCTGATTTTATACTCAGTCATGTTACTGAATTGCTGCAAATTAATCTGATTAGTTGTCTGATGTCCCTTCAGTCAAATATAAATTAAATACAATGACTTTTTGAGTCTTTTGTTGATGCTATTCCAACATTTTGGAAAATGTGGTTGGAATAGCATACTGTAATTTGGCCATCAACGTGCCTAAATGTTTGTTTTATACAAACACAAATCAGTAGCTAGAGGACACAGCTGATTTGTAAGGAGGGTTAATGATGGATGAAGTGAAGTATTCACCCAATCCACCTCCATTTGACGTTGTAGGTTCACTAAAAACTGAGATACAGCAACTCTTCCTGTTAGAACATGTCAATGTTCATCCAGTTAGACGTACACTGTGATCATCCACGTGAAAATCACTTCTTAAATCATAGTAAATTTGATTTCCTGTGATATATGTTGTGATAACAGAATAGAAACAAACTTCATATTAAGTTAAAATGAGTCATTACTGCTTTTCTTCTAAAAGAAAAAGTGTTTTCATTTGTAAACTTGTAAAGATAAAAAACTATTTTTTAATTTAAATGTATTCGACTGTTTCTGCTTGTTTAGTTTGTGTTCATTTACACATGGTGGGATAAACAAGCAGCAGCAGAGAGAAGCTGAACTCATGTCATCTGTCTCCTACCTGAACCTAATCCTTCCTGGTTCAGCCTGAGTCCTCGTGCTTTGTGGGATTTCATCTGTAGTTGTTGCTTTAGTTCTTTACCCAGCTGAAGGAGGAGCAGCTAAGCAGATCCGAGTCATCTGATGACCCCATCTGACCCCTACTAACTCACTGACTGGGGGGGGGGGGTTAATTCTGACAGTTTCAGCTGTTTTGCTGAAACAATAAATTGATCTCGGGCTGCACTTTTCCCAGGCCAGCGTCCACTTTACCTCTTTCCCACCACACCTCCTCCAACTGAATTCTGGGACAGGGCAGGCTGGGTAATTACTTCCAGAGGCTCGCAGAGGAGAACCAGCTGAAACGAAGGCTTCGGGAAGCAAACCATGTCTTTTTTTTTTATACGCTGCTTCTGTACACAGAATCAAGTTAAATCAACATGATCAATCCTTTATTTTTTTTCTTGCTATCTTGACCAGTAAGTTTTTCTCTCTTACTCTTCTTTCCACCACAACTTGTTAGAATTTGACAACATTAAACTAACGGATCTGCCTTATAATTAGCAGGTAAAACCCTCACTGTGGATTGTGAGGATGGTTCAGAGTGATGAAGACACTGTGGGTGGAGCTGGAAAACCTGCAGACGTCCGTGAGGAGAAGAATCTATTATCAATGCTCAAGAGGTTGCAGCTTGGGCAGTGGGGAAGGGATGGGGAGGGAGGGGTGACTTCTGTATGTGGGCAGGAGAGGCAGGAAGGGTGGAGAGGGCAGAGATAATAAGAGCTTGCAGCTATACAGAGAATATACTTCCAAACGTGATGAAAAGAAGACCGAGACATGAAGAGATGCATCTGTTCTCCAAAGGAAACAACAACAAAAAGCTTCTGGAACTTGATGAATATTTCTGCTTGGAAACGATGAGAACGTTCTGCCAGGCCCAAAGTGACTGGAAGCTTTTCTTCATGCGGTTACTATTCTGTCTGATGTTCCATAACTTTTAAATAATCAAATCCATGCAGATCTCTACCAGGCGAACACACACACACACACACACACATCAGGCACGAATGCAGGAATCGATCGTCTTAACGAGCTTGTTTGGTATTTCCGACTCAGGACGCGGAAAGAAACAAACAGGCCAAAAAAAAAAAAAACTAAGTTCCCCAAAACTCCAAAACTGACAGCCCGCGTGACAGTAGCGGGTTTTAAAAAGCTGTTTACCTTTTCTCTCAGGGTCGCTTGTTTCTCCATCCTGTGTGACTGTTTGTGAGAAAGCTTTTCGGTCTCATCCCATCACAGACCTACAGCTGGCTTTGCGTCGACTCTTTATGCGTAAACTTGTGCATCCGAATAAAGTGCGTTTTGTTTAGTTGAAGGGTCGATACACGCCAATAGAAAGGCATTAAAACTGAGCTGTGAGCAGATCAAGGGAAAGTTTCCTCAAGGAAAGTGCGCCATGTTGTCAAATCCCTTTTTTTTCTCTCCCTCTCTCTCTCTTCTCTTCTTTCCCCTGTTGCCATAGCGGATCTGGATCTGCGCACACAGTCAGAGGCAGAAAGCGCTTTCAGAGTCATAACAAAAGAGCGTTTATTAAACGCGTCAGTCAGGGATATGTGAGGACAATTAACGTGCTGTAAACATTTAAAAAGTGGCCGTAAGGGTTAAATAACCTTTAGAACAGAAGCGCTCAGAGATCCTGCGGGGCCCAGGGTGAAGATGGAAAAGGGGCACCATTTCTGTTCAGAATCTCACTCTGCAGTTTTTCCCTTGTTTTGTTTCTTTCTTTACTTTGAACTGATTTTAATGTTTTGGGGTCACAAATGTCAAATTCACAGTCAAAATCAAAGATAATGTATCAAACGTTTCTAATATTTGCTTATTTGTTCCAGTAATATTGCAGCTGTAAGCCATTCATCTGTAAGAGGCATGAATATATTAGAATTATTTGGAGGAATGATGTTATTTGTGGAGAGACATTAAAGGGTTTGGCATCTTACGCAGTCTTAAAGTTGACATTTTGACCTGAGATAAATATATTCTACATCGTTTTGCTTGTTAGAACTGTAACCCACGGTGGTCTGTTTGCTGGAGCTACTCGTCCTCTTAATGCAACACAGCCCATATTAATTATATTAATTATAGATTTGCTTTCCCTGTTTTTGCAGCTCAAAATATCTGGCTGTAATTTGACAACAAAACAACAAAATATGCAAAGCTTTTATATGTGATTGTGTGGGCAAAACAACTTTGGATTTACAACATGGCAGCACTTTTTAAACTCTTCTCAAGGAAAATTTAGAAGCAAGGTTGGAACAGTCTTGTTTTAAAATTGTGGTCATTTTTCATGCTCACTTTATCTTTAGTGTCACAGGTGGGCTGGAGCCGAACGTGAACCCTGTCAGGGTAAATGGTCTCACACTTGTATAGTGTTTTGTTTAAGTCATGTGACCCACAAAGTACTTTCTGCTATATGTTTGGTGGTGATAAACTACATATTGTAGCCACAGCTGCCCTGGGGCAGACTGAAGAGGGCGAGGCTGCCAGGCACAGGCGCCATCGGACCCTCTGACCACCACCAAACAGCTGAGGAGGTTTACCTTTGCTCAAGGACACAGAGAAACACACAAAACAAACAACTGTGAACACACACTATAACTCCTGGAATCGATTTCAAATAAACTTGACATTCATGTATTTGAGACGTGGGAGGAAACCGGAGTTCCCAGAAAACCAAAAACCAGAAGGACCTCTTAAGAAGGACTGATAGACACGATTTAACAGCATTTTCCAGCCGTGAGGTCACAGAGCGAACCATCACACCACCAAATCAGTGAATTTTAAGCTTGAAGTTGAATAATCTTGTCAGTCAAATCCCTTCTGTATGTTCCTTTGTAAACCTCAGAAGGAATTAGGTCATAGATAAATAAACACACTTCAGTTGAAAAGAGTCTCATGTCATCGGGAACTGAACTGAAGGCTGCAGCACTCGGCTTTGTGTTTTTTTTACAGATTATTGGTTGTATGTGATCTTCACCAGCAGATGGTGCAACAATCCTTCACTAACTTCCAGCCTGAATGCCACCGGTCACGAAATGTTCTGGTAACTATTATTATAATAAAGATTTCATAAAGGAAACACATTTCCACATGTAAAAAACATCAGAAGATATTACATACATTTTAGTTTCATGTTTTTAATGATGTCATTATATCTTTCTTATTGTAACGACCTGATTCATTAAAACAGATGAAGATGTGAAACCACATGGTTCGTTTATCTGCTCCTGTTGTTCTAAATGTAAATCTGAGAGAAAGTTCTCCTCCACAGACTGACCGTCCATTGACTTCCATTGATTTTAGTAACTAGATTTATACCTAACCCAAACCCTTTTCCTAACCTTAACCATTACTGATCTATAACTAACCCTAAGACTAACTAAAACTCTATTCACACCATACCTATAAACCTAACCCTAACCCTAAAAAGGGGAGTCCCCCTCATGGGGACCAGGCTTCGGTCCCCACAAAAACCCTCGGACCCCAGAAAGATAGTAAAAGTCAGGAAACGGGTCCTCAGGAGGTCAGAAATACAAACCCACACACACACACACACACACACACACACACACACACACACACACACTCGAGGAAGAAAGTTTATATGATCAATGAAAGGACACACAATGGAGGACACAAGTTATGAGATGTTAAAGCTGTTATTCACCAATAAGTTCACAAAGAAGATCTTGTTTGGTAAAAGATTCAACTTCAAAACAAAATGATTTTCTGTTTAAATGTGACACAAGACACAATTTTTTCGAATTGAGAAATTTTTTTTTCGGTAATTCCAGTGTTTTTATGTCTGGAGTTCCGTATGTTCAGATTTCAACAGAAGACCTATAGTGATAAACCTACTTTCTGTCTGTCTGTCTGTCTGTCTGTCTGTCTGCTTGCAGGATAACTATGGATGGATTTTGATGACATTTTCAGGAAAGGTCAGAAATGACCCAAGGAATAATTAGATTTTGATGGTGATCCGGATTACCGTCTAGAGCCAGGAATTTTTTTTAAAGATACAGACACAGTATTTTCTACAATATATCCAAGTGCTGCTTGGCGGAGGTCTGAGCTCTCCGAGTGCTTTTCTAGTTGGAGTTACTTTCAGCTGCTTTCTTTTGCACTGTCTCCATCTTGAAGGATTCAGAATTTCACTTTTATTTCCACAAAATGAGCTTTATGCTTCTTTTAAAAAAGAAAGAAAGAAATAACTTTCCCTTGCAGAAAACATTAATGATGTATTGATGAACTGAACTGACTGATCCAGTCCATCTGCTGTTGTTTACCAGCATTTTTATTAGAAAGAGACCATGATAAAATGATATTAAAAACTGTTTAGTGAGATTTTAGATGACTGTAATTAGGTTTTATAGACTTGAGCAGTCTGCTTCAACAACAAACTCTAGCAACTAATTTGCTTCCAGTTTAGAAATATATTTTCAGCCCATCCCGTTTGACTCCGGCTCCGGATCATTCAGGTTTGAACCGTCCAGGCTGGGCCAGTCCGGACCCCGGGGCCCCGCTTTTAGCAGCTGAACGCAGCTAAAATAGTCGCGACTGTTTTGGTGATGGCTGTGCGCACAGATCCTTAGAGGGGACGCAACATGCAAATGAGAGTGAACACACAATCCTAATGTTGTGAGGTTATAATAGGTAAAACAAGTGTTTTAACTGAGCCTGTATCGGCTCCTGCGTCAAAACCGGCACGGAACAGACCGGAAACGTTTGTCTCGGATCGTGACGCAGTTTCACAAAGACTTTGCAGCATGAAGAAATGAGGGGAAATTCACGACACACATTATTTTGATCTTCGGACAGTCCCATCCCGGGACGGGGGAGGGGGCTTGTCTGGTTGTCAGAATGCCTGAAGCTGATTGGTCAGGAGAAGTGACAGGCCCAACCCAAGCAGGTATATAATCATTTTTACTGCAAGTCATTTAAAATTAAGAGCATTCCAGGATCACTAATATTAAAGCTTTTGTTTCTCTCTGTCTCCCACTTGTGTCTGGTAAGTTGAAGCATAGGCTACTTGTGGTGATCAGTAAAAATAATAAACACAAATGTAGGAAAAGCACCAGAATGATTGAGATGCAGTTTCCAAACTGTTCAGGTGGACTTTGCATTCGCATTTGCAAAAATCTCACATTGAACCATGTGCCATGTTTCTCTTGTTGAAAACATTTCCCTTCTCTTCTGTCAGCAGTGAGATGAAGACCCAGCAGCCTCTTCACGTGGCCACTCCAGTGCGTCACAGTCTGACTCTCACCAAACTGGCTGGAACTCCCGTTTATCTCAAGCTGGACTCATCCCAACCAACAGGATCCTTTAAGATCAGGGGCATCGGTCACCTCTGTAAAACGGTGAGTAATTCAATCTGTTTGTCAAAGAAAGAATTACTTTAATCCCTAAGTGGGAACTCTGACACAAATACTAGCATGTTTCATTTGGGTTACTTTGTAGTGGGCAGAGAGAGGATGTCAGCGATTTGTCTGCTGTTCAGGTGAGCAGTAGAAATTCCTTTCCACATTTTTACAACAACGTTGGCACGTCAGAAGGAGTAATTCTGATGATGTGGGTCAAACAGGTGGGAATGCTGGTATGGCTGCCGCTTATTCTGCACGACAGCTCGGTGTACCTGCAACCATAGTGGTTCCAAGTGTCACCCCAAACCCAACAGTGGAGAGGTTAAAGGACGAGGGGGCGGATGTCATCATTCATGGCAAGGTTGGTATTTATTATATTTAAAAAGATCAAATCTGTGTGAGGCAAACTGTTAGATTTGTATCAGCAATCTTCTGGTTTTTAACACTTTTACATTTGGGATTAAAATAAAAACACAAACATAAAGTACGTGACTTCTTTTAGTTTGAGGGACAAATCCAAACAATATCTGTAAAACTTTAAACAAAGAAATGACACGTAACAGCAATTTGTTGAGTTTGAGCTGCAGATAAATTAGAAATAAAGCAACATATTTTCTTTTTCAGGCTCTAAATGAAAGCATCGAATATGGACATCAGCTTGTAGCAAACAACTCAGGCTGGATATTCATCTCTCCCTTCGATGATCCGCTCATATGGTGAGACTCTCAGTTTTTCATCCCTTTGAAGGAATATATCCGGAAAAGAAGAGCGTGTACATGAGAGATAGTGTCGCCTCTCTTATCATGAACTGGCGTCTATAGATAGAACACTTGCAGGGGCGAGATGAGGTGATATGTATGATAAAAGGTTTATTATCGCAAAGCTAATACTGAGGATTTGTCAGAACATTTAGATTAGAGTTAAAAATAGCAAACCAAATCATAAAACAGTGAAAATAATCATCTGTATTATAGTTGTATTTTATGAGTAAACATTGCTTTAAAAAGGGAAAGATAAATCTGGTGGCGGTGCACTGATTGACAGTGTAAATGACTCTGTCTGTGCACAGGGAGGGTCACACGTCTCTGGTGGAGGAGCTGGAGCATGACCTGAAGGAGAAGCCGGGAGCCATAGTGCTGTCTGTAGGAGGAGGAGGTTTGTTAAATGGAGTGGTGGAGGGACTTCGTCGTGCCAACTGGGCTGACGTGCCCATTGTAGCCATGGAAACCGTGGGAGCACACAGCCTTAATGCAGCCATGGAGGCTGGAGAGCTTGTCACTTTACCTGGAATTACAAGGTACTGCACAGGGTTGCAGCAAATGAAATGATTTAACTTTTGTGCTAAGATTTGTTGTCCTGTTTGGCGTTACAGTGTTGCAACCACACTGGGTCTGGTCAGGGTTTCTGCACAGACAATGAAACTGGTGGAGGAGCACATGGTTTTCTCTGAAGTTGTCACTGACCAGGAGGCTGTAAAAGCTGTCGAACGCTTCGTAGGTGGGTAAAACTCTGTCTCTGTTGTGCTGATGTGACGTGACAGCATGCTGAACTCTGCTGGTACTTCCTCCTTCTGCAGATGATGAGAAGATCCTGGTGGAGCCTGCATGCGGTGCCGCTCTGGCAGCTGTGTACAGTAACATTATCAAAAGGCTGCAGGACAAGGGGAAGCTGGCTCGGCAGGTGGGCCCAGTGGTGGTGGTTGTGTGCGGCGGTAACAACATCAGCATGGAGCAGCTGCAGAGGCTGAAGAAACAGCTCGGCATGATCTAGTGTCATTTGGGCCTTTCTGACCTTTTCTTATCCTCTCTCTCAGCCTCGGTCTCTAAACACTGTAGTTCACCTGCTCCATAAATCGAATCATTCCTGACTGAATCTCTCATGAGCAGTGGGACTGAAAAAACATGAGAGCATATGAGCATGTGGCTGCTGGGACTCTTTTTTTTTTATTAGCTCAAAAAATTCAGGTCTTTTTAAATGTTGGTTTTAACCCTTTAAAGCTGCATGATATTGTATAACTTGTACTATTTATTAATAAAACAATTATCTACATTGTTATGTAATTATATAACAATTTAATACAAAAAATTGCATGTAACAGTTGTACTTGGACCCACTAACAGAGGACATGGAAGGGATTTGATTCAACAGGTTTTAGTGAAAAGAACTGATCCTGGTAAAGATGTAGATGATATATGTGATTTTATAGGGTTAAAAGTCTGTTTACAAATTAATACATTGAGTTTGTCTTTCCATTTAAATTAAGTGTGCTTGCTTTGTAAAAAAAAAAAAAAAA
>SSNP01000011.1:2511187-2607464 GCA_006937955.1 Pachypanchax playfairii | reverse complement strand
GGGGGGGGGGGGGGGGGGGGGTTCTGGGTGGAGGATATCTGCTACTAGAATTTTGGTCAGAGATCATCTGGATTGTGTGGACTGCAGATGACATCGGCTCCATTCAGAGGTGTTTTAGTTACATGCAAACAAAAACCAGATACAGCTTTACCTAACAAAACGTTGCACTCGCAACCTCATGTGCAAAGTTCCGTGGTACACTAGTCAGTCAGAAGTTTGGGCTCGTGAATTATTTTTAAATGAGCGAGTCCAGAACATCCTAAAACTCTCCTCTGCAGGCTGCATCAGTATCAATAAGTCTGTTACTGGAATATTTGGTCTTTTTTTTGTAAATCTGTTTCAAATGCAACAGCCAAACTTGATCAGTTTTACCACGTAAGGTTTTCTGTAATTGTAGTGATGTAACAAAATCCATTCAGCTAAATTATCGATGAAACAAATGAGAAAGCCGTCAAACAGAGAAATAAATGAACTCTCATCATAAACAGTGAACATTAAAATCTAATAACCGTCTCTAGATACCAAAATGACCTCCTGGCGGTTTGAGATAAAAACACATTTTTTTTACTCTTTTTTGTTCAGAACAAGGAAAAGTGGAGGACATTGTTCTTATTATTCAAACTGGTGCATTTTAATGACATTTCTAGTGTTAAATTTGCATAAAACATATGCAAAGAATAAAAAGTACTTCTAGTACCTTTTAATCGGTGCATGCAATACAAGCTTGCTGGATTTGTTTTGTAAAGCATGTTCTTATAACATTTAAAAAGCATGAAATAGGTCAGAGTTACAGGACTTTGGATTAAAGTCATGTAATTTGTCATGACAACAGCATGTTTCTCAATAATCCACGTTCTCAATTGAGCTCCTGCGCTCTTATAGATCATCACAGCAAACACAAAATATTCAGAAATCCACTTTAGAACATCAAAGTTTTTGGCTTAAACACCAATTTTCAACAAGAACACCAGCAGACAGATGTTTAATGGTCATTTTCAGTGACCTCGCTGTCACACAACTGGCCAGATGCCTGATGTGTGAGACACATTCTGGTCATGTGATCCTCTTCCTGGCTGCTCAATGGACCAGAGGTGAACAGAAAAAGGAAAACAGCTGTGCATGAGGATCAGCTGATGAGTTATTGTTTATTTAACAGTCAAATTATTCTGCTGATCTCATTCCTAAAGTTTTGAATAACAGTTAAGACATTTTAATACAGGAATAATTTTTTCCTAAAATATACAAAAATACAAGCAAAGTTGACGTGTAAAGAGAAGCTTCAATCTTTTTTACTGATTTCTTTATGAACGATAAAGGGACAGTATATTATACTGCAGCTGTGAGAGCTTCATATTCAACATATCAACAGCTTTTTCTTTTTTTAAATACAGAAATATTTACCGGTTACTTCAGCTGATTCGTGTGCACAGCCTGTGTAGTTAGTTTCCTTTGGATAAAGCACATAATAAAGCTGATGAAACTAGATGATGTCAGGGAAAAACACCGATCTGGCTGGAACTGGTCGGGTCCAGCAGTTGCTGCTCTGTAAAGGTTTACAGTCAGCTGTGATGCAACCCCAGTGGGTCATGGGAACATACGTTAAAAACTTGTTCTTTAGAAAACAAAAACACCTACCCGCTGATTAGCCCTCACTGTTTACAGAGACATGCTCTTTGTTCCCTCAGAAACTCTAATAAGAGCTACAATTATATAAAAAAAATATTAGAATTAACACAAAGAAAAAAACATTAACGGGACAATGAAAACAGTAGTTGTACATGAAGACATTTCTTTATTATGACACAGAAGTCTCAAATGCCATTCGATTCTTTACATCTGTATAATCCATATTTAGATATGTTACGTTCCTCATGTGCAGAAGTAAGACAGTAAAAGTTAATGCAACCATAAATAATTGTAATAAATATCAAGTAAATAAATGTACAGCACACATTTCATCGCAACACCTCTTTGAATGGACATGTCCTTTTTGTAACTCCTCTCCGAGGAGGAGCGAGTCAAAAAGAAGAGAGAGAGAGAGAGAGAGAGAGCAACCCTGTTAGCAGCAGTATCGATCACCCTTCATAAGAAAACAAAATCGAACCTGCGAGCAGTTCAGCAATCTGCTTCTTCAGTCAAATCTGTTGTTTTAAATCCAAGTAAAATGAAGATTTTTTTTTTTTAAGTCACACAAGAAAACCTGTTTCACCATGTGCAGCAGGAATCCAAACCATCTGAGTACGAGACAAAAGTTGACAAAGATTATTGGTATTTCCAAAAATTCATAAAAAGTAGCAACACAACAAACTGGATATCCAACAGACATCATGTTTGTTCATTTCAGAATCTTTTCTTGGAAGAATAGTGCAAACCAAAAAAATAAAACCTAAATTATAAAGGTGAAGAGAGAAACAAAACAAGTGAAAACTGCCGTCAAGCGTCACTTCAGTCTATTTACATTTTCTTTTATCTATACACAGCTAAACATTTGGTTATGAGTGAAATTAAATAAATAAATGATGTTCAGCTGCTCACTCCTCCAGTGTGTCTGAGATTAATAGATTAACATGGATTTTTATATGACTTAAATAACCTTTCTTCAAATAATTTAATCCAATGTCTTCAGTTTACACAGACAGAAATTAATATTGTCCATCAGCAGGTCAATTTTCTTTTAAACAGGCAGTAAATCTTACATCCTGTTCAGCACTTCCTGTTTCTACAGCAGCGGGCGTGGTCGCAATTAGCCATAAACCTCTTGTTTTTCTGGTTGTAATCAAACCTTTTCAGATTTTATTTGATCTGATCTTTTTGGTTTTCATCACATACAACCAGCTGAGCTCCCCCCCCACCCTCCAGCAAAAGCCTGGTTCTGAGCATCGCCCCATAACGAGGAGTGCAGGAGGAGGCGGCTCGGTGAGGCATCGGGAGCAGATATATTTCTTAGATCTTTGCCTTTAAGGCGAGGTCAACTCCAGCATCTTAAAGAAAAGCTATGTCAGCAATTAAATACATGACTGTGACGTGTCGATCTGAAATTTTTAAGGTGAAGAAAACCTTTCACAGCTGTTTGCCTTTAATGCCATCCTGAAAACTCTATGCAGTCTGGGTGGGACTTGCTTGCAGAGTCAGAGCTGACTCAGATCATCATCTATGTCTCAACTTAAAAAAAAAACAAAAAAACTTGTTCATCAAGATTATGAAAAGCAGAAATTGGGTAAAAAGCAACAAAAATGCAGGGCTGCAAAAAAAACAAGCACGTAATGCCACTAAAGGTAAAACTCCGTCTTAGAAACGACACGGCTCGCTGGCGCAGCAGAGCGTTTGTGACTGATTTAGAAGAAGGTCCAGGGGGTGTTTGAGGATGAAGGGAGGATTAATCAAAGGTACGGCAGAGGTACATGTGACTGGGAATGTGAGGATGTCTTCCTAGCCGCTGAGAGGATCCTCGCGATAGTGGATGGCGTAGCGCAGCTTCTCCAGCATCACATCTAAGGAAGTGTACTGAGGCAGTTTGACCATGAACATGCACGTCTCCACTCGAATGTAACGTGAGTCAGGCTGACCTGTGGAACAAACAGGAGAGTGTAACAGCTCACATTATACACACATGTTTACCTGTGCAATGCAGAACGACTTGGAGAATAACTTCCCAGTGATAAACAAAGTTAGTTAAGACAATCTGATCATCTCATATACTAGTTTGTAAATTTGTAAGTGGGTCTTCTTTTGTGAAACTGTTCCATGTTCCTTCATTATGTAAACTGATTCATTTACAAACATAATCAAGCAAAGAGTAAAATCAGGTTCAAAGTCTGTTTCTGGAGACGAGATGAGAAGTTTTATCATCACTGTCAGCAGTTTCTGCACCAACAGCACTGATACCAGCCTCACACAGAGAGATAGGAGCGCTCGGGTTTGACCCGTGCCCCGCTGATCTGATGGCTTGTGAGCCATTACCTGCAGCTCCGTCGGGAGGGGCGATCTTCATGGGGTACGGCGGAACGTGGGCGGTGTCCGGCCCGCCGTCCTTGCACGGGCAAGTAAACGGGATGCGCTCCTGGTTGCACGCAAACTTGATGAACTTGCAGAGTTCTTCCTGAGTGAACATCTCCAGGGCAGTCCAGAAGAACTCGATGTGCTGGTCAGTCTCCATTAGACCCACTTGATACATGGTGTGAGCCTATGCAGAGAGAGAGACAGAGAGAGAGAGAGAGAGAGAGAGAGGTGCAGTATGTGAGGGGTGAGTGAGATTCTTTTAAACAGATTATTAGAAACCTCACCTTGAGGAACTCCAGGTTGATATAAGGCAAGCCGCATGTGCGCAGCTCAATCTCCAAAGGGCTGAGCATGGTGAGAAGCTGCAGCGGGATGATGGAACCGAGCCCAGCGCGCACTGCTGCCATACACTCCACATTCTCCAGCTCCCCCAGACGGAGGTTTCGTACTGCCCGCCCATAAACATCCTTGTTCTCCCAACTTCACCCACACACACACAAACAGGCTTTTAGGAAACTACAAAGTAAAAAAAAAAACTCACACTGCATCCGCCAATCAGCTGAGCTGCACTGTACCTGACAGCGAGGCCACGCCCACCCTGACAAAGCTCCACCTCTTCGCCGGTCATGGTAACGTAAGTGAACGTGCAGCAGGGTCGGCTCGGGGAGTCTGGACTCTCTCCTGAATGGTGCTGGGAGGAGATTTCTGCACACAGGGTCTCCAGCTCACTCTCATCCGTCACCTGCAGCATCAGACACAGACATGAGCCTCACTGCAAGCTCTCTGAGGTTAAAGCTGCATCTCTGCTGATTGAACAACTTGCCACAAAATGGAAACATAACAGAAAAATCTGGATTGGCACACCATGATGAAACATACACAACTTATCAATTTACATTTTCAAATTTCTTGACATAGTTGTAGGTGAGCATGTCAGCTTCCTGCAAGTCCTGCTCCGAGTCCAGAGGCTCGCCAACAAGACCCTTCCAAAACGAGCCCAGCAGGTCCAAAGGGAGCGGGACGTCAGCGCGGATGGCTATGCCAAGTAACTGACCAAAGAAGTGCAACAACTGCTCTTCTGCATAGCTGATAGGACAGGGAGTCAGGATGTACTTTCCCTGAAACCAAAGGGAGGAACATGAACAGGAAGTTCAGTTTTATGATGATTTAGATACATTTTCTGCCAGTTTAATAAATCTGTTGGTTTCCAAAACAGTGAGAGAACATTGATACTCAGGCAGTTACAGGTAGATCCAGTATACATCACATACAGGATGTTTTGTTGAGAAATACAAAGTACCGGTAGTAGAAACACGAGGTTTCGGAATTGAATACCTTGTTCCGGTTGGCTGCAGCACTGGGACAGGGCAGCAGAAGGGACAGCGCAGAGCTCTGTAACTCCTTACACACCTGCCACAGAAAGTGTCGAAAAGAGCCACCTGGACAGACACATCCATCAACACTGCTGTTAGATTTGACAATAAGTAAATAAATAAACTGATATGTCAATATGGTAGAAGGGAGGAAAGAAAGTGAGTGAAAAATCCTGACTTGTGCCGTGAACTTCTTCTCCGGTGAAGCGGATGTTGAAGGCATATGTCGGGTCTCCACCGCTGGCCAGTTTCACACACAGCTGGGACGACGGCACGCAAGACAGCTGACGAGCTGCCTGACAGAAGTATGTGTTCTCTGATGATCTGATTTCACCTGAAAGAGACATGTTGGATATGTTAAAAGAAAAATCCTAAAATAAAAGTTTCCAATGCAATTAAAACTGAGAATGGGTACCTCCTACGATCTCTAAAGGGTCCAGTGTAATCTCTGGAGCAGCATGGTCAGCTGTTCGCTGCACTGTGGCATTTAACACTCGGTTCATTACAGTGACCTTAGTGTCATAGAAGATTAGACCTGCAATCAATGGAGGCAGTAGAGATGAGTGGGGAGTGATTTGGAAAATCTCTATTGAGATGCACTGATGCACACTTTCTGGTTTACAATCCAAATAAAAATAAAAATAAAACTACATTCATGAATAGAAAGCACTCGGAGAGCGCAGACCTCCACCAAGCGGCTCATTTCCCCACAGCTTGATCTCCCATGAATAAAGTATCCTTTAAAAAAAAGTTCCCGGATCCAGACAGTAATCCAGATTACTCCCAAAATCAAATCCCTTGGTCCTTATACAAATCCCAACTAAAAATTATATCCATATTCATTCATGACTAATATGAGAAACCAAAATATAGCTTGATGTAACCTTTTCTGTGATTTCAGGTAAAGATGAGCTTTTTTGTTTCTCAGGAACCAGTGAAAGCAGGAACCTCCATTTACTGGTTTAAACTCTAACCCTGAAACAGGTCATGACATGGACACTGAGCTGACCCACAGATGTGTGCTGCGTACCTTTAGCTTCACACAGCAGAGCTGCGATGCTGTTCTGATACGTTTGTGTTTGTCTCAGCTCCACAAGTGGCAGGAAGAAACTCTCCAGGGAGTTGTTCAGGGACTGCAGCAAAGCAAAGCGCAAGCGCAAGCTCTCCACAGGAACAGCTGGAGACAGAAGAAAAAAGTTAAGAGATTACTGAGTAGATTATTTAGAATTAACTCAAACATTCACATCTGTGGAGAAGAGGGAAGAGTTGTTATAAAATGGAACATCTTCAGTCACTTAGATGACAGATGTGTGTCATGTGACTACAGGTGATGGACTTACTGAGCAGGCAGGTAACACGAGGGTCAGCAGCATCACTAGGGTCCAGGTACACTTCATGGGGGTGGAGTCTGGCTGGTGTGATGGCCAGGTGACGACACAGTCTATTGATATACTGCACCAATGCCACATCCAAGTCCAAGCTCCACTTTCTAGAGGACTTCTGGGCGTGGCGAGTGTCTATACAGGTGCACCTAATATCAGGTGAGAGGGGCTTTTAAATATATAAGAGTCATGACTTTAACTTAAAGGTTAATATAAGCTAAAGCTGGAAAAGATCACACACATACCACAGGAAAATTACCAACATGTTTTGGCCGACAAACATATGAGTGTTATATCCTGCTATATCCTTAAAATGTATAAAATGCCTTGTGTGTAACTGTCAGCAGAAACAAAGGATTAAAAAAGTGATAAACCTTGTTTTTAAAATAAAGAAATTAAATGAAGACATGTTAGACTGTAGTTTAAATAACTGTGGAGATTAAAAATCTTGCTGATGGCAATTACCAACTGAAGGTTTTAGTAAATCCAAAATTTCTTTTGACTCACCTCAAATTTACAATTTCAAAATAAAACAATATGTCAAACAAAAAAGATGAAACTGGCAGCATGTTGTTTTTTTCCACCTTTCAAAGTGAAGGTCATAACCACAAGTCAGAATGGCTCTCCACACGCTGCGGATGTCCTGCTTAGCGCGGTCAACTGCAAACTTATGGAAGCCCTCCAGCGTCAGGTACTTCTCCTCTGGGACTAAAGAAAAAGCATCATGTGATACATGTCACCTGGGTGAGTGTTAAATCAGACCTTATTTCAATTCTTATGTAAACTTTTATACATAATAATGATTAATTATTTTCTATTAAAACTAAGGTTAAAAACAACAAAAACTAGGTGTTGTGTGTTTAGTCACAGTGTGTGTGAATTTTGTGAACCTTCAGCCTTTTTAGCAGGAGATTTTTCAACATCTTTCTCATCTGGTCTGGATTTCTCAGGAGACTTTGGTTTCAGGACTGCCTTCTTCTCACTCAGCGCCGTCCTGGGAGAGACATCAGAAAAGCAGATGTGACTCGTGTATCCTGTTAGCATCCGTGAAGACTTGTGTAGTAAACGTCTTACCTAACACTGTTGAGCACAGACTTTTCCTTGGTGAGAGGCTTGGCGATGGGTCTCTTGGTGCTTACCACTTTGCCTTGATGCTGTTCTTTTCCTGCCTTGTTGTACTTGTTCTTGTTAGGCTTGGGAGTTCCATACTTCCTTAAAATCTGCACAACAACCAGTGATACTGACACATTAGTGTGCTGCAATGAAAAGAAATGGTTTAACAGCTAAAAATAGAGCAAACTATGAGTGCAATGAGTGTAAAACTCAATTTTAATAACATCTTTAATGTAGACAAAAAGTTTTATGGGCAGAAGTGATTGATATGGGCAGATGTGGGGCAGAGGAAGAACAGATGTCCCTTTGCACCAGATGTTTCATACCAGAGTAAGCTGGTCTTCAAGCACTTTCTTGGGAGGTCGAACATTAGTGAAGAACGTGTGCAGTAGGTTGCCAGGTGTCTGAGAGTTGATCTGTTCTTTGCTAAGGTAAATGTCAGACACTTTAATAGGCTTGGCAGGCGTGAGGCTGAGCATCTGCTCAGAGTGCACACAGCTTTTAAAAATATCAGTCAGGACGTCTCTCGCTCCAGGTACAAGCTTGTCACCTTGAAGCATAGAAGCACATTACGTTTAATTTAACAGAAATAATGACACTTTGTTAAAGTTAAAAGAAATTAAAGACTCAAACCTTTGATTGACTTGTCCAGAAAGTAGTCTTCTAAAGCAGAACTCCCCTGTGTGTCAAACAGGCTTTGGTTAACACTAGAAACGGTGAGGATCTCCTCGTTGGTCAACTCCATCAGCTCCTCTTCACCTTCCAGGCTGGACAATCCAATCAGATCGCTGCTGTTGAACAGACTGGCGCGAATCTTTTCCACCTTGGCTCGAGAACGAACCTACATATAATAACCAAAATGTTATTTTAGAACTCCATAAATAAAATCAAACAGATGGAATAGTAAGAACAACATCAACCCACCTCAATAATGGCATAACCCTTGATGGGCCTGGCTGTGACCGCAGGGCTCTCAAAAGAAGTGACTGTGTGCATAGAGCCCCCGTCTGACACAGTTGGTGTTTCTGCACTGTCGACAGGTTCCCCCAAGCTGCCAAGACTCCCAAGGCTTCCTGTGCTACACAAAGAAGTATCAAGACTCTCCTGACTAGAAATTGTCTGAGAGTCTTGGGGCCCCTGTTGAGGGTATGTGACAGCAGATGCAGCAGCAGGGGTGAGAGCTGGAACAGCTAAAAGCTCCTGATCAACAGAAAGCTCGCTGACAGTGCAGGAGACCCCCTGAGAGGAGCTGCATATGGAGGTCTGGCTGGTGGAAGCCGAAGCGCTCACACTCAAAGCTGGAGTGACACTGCTGGAGCTGTCAGGACTCTCAGGACCTCCGTTGTTGGAGGGGGATCGTTCAGGTTCAGGGCCTGCTTTGCCATCCTGAGGACTAGACACCCCCGCTCCTGATTTTTTCTTGGGATCTTCTTCCTGCAAAGGGATGAAGACTTCATCTTTGAAGAGTCCTCCGTGTGCATTGCAAGCCCTGCGGATAGCATTTCGAACCACAGCCTCTTCGAGGTGTGTGGGGATACCTGAGAGAACCAGCAGGCGGCTGTGAGCGGTGGGACCCACTAGGGCCTGGCATGCATCTGTCACTGCATCGCTTGTCACACTTAGGCCCTGTGGGTCCTTATTGGCAAGATGTCGTAATATCATCAGGAGAGTGAGGCAGCGGTGGAACCACAGCATGTCCTCAGGTTTACCACCTGCCATGTTTAGGAGGGCACTGTCACTCTCTGACAGCCTCGCACCACTACTTCCTCGCTTTCCAGAGACTGCTGCTGCCACGGCTGCTGCTGCTCGCTCACGCTTCATCTTCACCTTTTTACGCTTGGACAGCAGACTGGGGCTCTGTGGTGTCTGGCCTGGGGATGATGAAGATGATGAAGAAGAGTCACTAAGGTTGGGGGCACTTGTAGAGGAGAGGGCTCCCACTGAAGAGCTGCCAACATTGAGGGGAAGAGTCACCTCAGCCACTGCTAGACACACCTCCATAAGGGCATGGAAGTAAGTGGAAAACCGGCTCTGCTCCGCACCCAGCGCTAATGCGATGCTGCCAGACGAAGAACCTCCTGATCCAGACCCTCCAGCAGTCCATCCCTGAGTTTCTCTGTCATAAAGCTTTCGAAGTTCTGTTTGCAGTGCCATGAGCACTGCAAGGCAAGGGTTGAGTAGCAGAGCAATGGAGCTGGAGAGGCCAGCAGGGCTCTTGCGCTGCTCCAAGTGATGAATCTTCCTCAAAAGTTCAGCTAGCAAGTGAAAAATAAGTTCTTTGATGGAGGGTGCTAGATCAGTAGTCCACAGCAAACCACCTAGAAACATGACAGAAAGATTAGAAACCAGCATGTGGGGAAATCTTTATTCTTGCACTCAATGACTCAATTTACAAGCTCTGGACATTCTTGATTAGAAAATTCTGTGTTAGAAAATAATTAATATTTAATAATAACATAGAAACAGTTCCCTTTCAAAAAAATAAAAATAAAAAAATGTTTTAATTTATATTTTACGACAATATTAAATACTGACTGATTCCATAAGAAAATTACTAAAAAGATGTTTTATAATTCCAAACTAATTGATACAGACGGTATTCAGGAAACTCATTTGTGTGAGATTTTATTATGATTAGAGTCCTACCTAACAGCTCCACCACCTGCAGCAGCACTGATGAGGGGACTGTGTCCAACTCATCCTCGGATCGCTCACTGCTCTCCCCCAACTTCCACGTCAGCAACTGTTCAGCAAATGCCATGGCCAGAGGAAACTCCAATGGTAAGGAGTGCAGCACCAGCACAGCACCTGGAGGGGGTGACACTCCTATATTCAAGGGAAAGAACACATTTTAATTCAACTTCAGCTGAGATTGTTTTTTTTTGTTTTTTTTTTAAAGAAAATTGGATACAGCTCTAGTGGATTTCCTTTAGGAACATTGATACCAACCCAGTTTGATGTGCACTTTGTCAGTGGGGATGATAACCGAGGGGTACTGGTTGGTAGTGGGAGGGGGAGTAAGGCCTGTGTTGGTAGGAGAGGCATCGAGTGGATAACACACAGCCTCCATTAGATTTAGCTGACCATTTCTACGCACTTTGTGACCCTGACCATACACCATGACTCGAGCCCAGGGAGCCTTGTACAGGCTGGAACTAGAGGAGTTTGGAAAAAAGAAAAAAAAAACAAGAGAAAACATTTTTAAGGCAGTTGAATAAAAGTAATGTAAAGAAACTACGTGCATTATTCTTGACATTGTATATGAGACGTGAGTTACTCTTTGCGGCAGCCTAGCTGGCTTTCTTTGCAGGAGACGATCACAAACGCAGCACCAGGAAAACTGACATCCATGCTGACCTTCGACTCTGTCACAGGAAACTCCTCAGATGTAAACTGCTCAGGTGCATTCTGCAAAATAGTAATAACTTTTATAAGCTTGTAGGTAGAAATAACCAGAAGCATATCCATGACATCTAGCAGAGCTGACCTGTAGGAAGCAACAGATCTGCTTTGTGAGCTCCAGTAAACTCTCCTCTCCTTGATGCAAGGCCCGAGTAATGGCGACTGTCAGCCACTCCCGGATGGGCTGAGCGTTGCCCTGGTAAAACAGATCTGTGGGAGAGCAGCTTTGGCCCTCAAGGTTGTGAAGCAATGACTGAGCCAAGAGAATAGAGCTCGAGCTAATAGTGCCATCTGCAGGAAGAATGATACTGGTGTTGTTACGGTCGGAACAAAAACTACCGTCATTCATGTGTCTAACAGATGCATTTGAACTCACCGGGGAGGGGTGGAGCCAGCAGCTGGTTTGACAGAAGCTGCAGGTGCTCTAACGTAATGTCCCGGATTGCAGGTATGTGGAAGAGACGGGTGAAGGTGTGGGGATTCTTAGGGGCAAAGATATTGAGCAAGGCCATGCGACAGTACAATCGAGCCAAAGCGCTTTCACAGCGAAGAAGTTCCCTAAAACAGAGCAGCAAAAACAGAACTTCAGCTCACTTCTGGGATTCAAAAATATGATGTTTATCCACTTGAAATGCATAATACCTATGAATCTGAATGTTGCTACTGTCCAATGAGACTAAGCCATTAGCTGCAGTGCGTCGAGAACCAGCAGGTGGACGCTCGAGCATCTCAATGGGATACCAGTATCTCACGAGCACACCCTCACTGCGTAGGTAAGTCTCCACCTGCACCAGCTCATTGACCTTAACAAGCGCATGTGCACAAATGAGTTAATTTACCTGGAAATCTAAAGTGAAGGAAATAAAATTGTAAGATCTCTGATTACTGTACTTACAGAGTCTACATCCAGCACAACCCCGTGCAAACCAAAAGTCTTCAGCATCCCACGAATTGCAAACTTGGGCAGAGCAGTTCCCCCTGTTGTGCTGTTAGTATTGTTGCTTTCAGGACAGCGGATGACCACAGTCAACCCTGAGTTAAAAAACAACAAGATCAGTTTGGTCACATCACCTCACATTCAGTCAACAAATGTGACCTACAGTCAGAGCATCAGTCCATCTCAGAATGAGTAATAATTTATAAGTGTTTAGTTCTATTGTACAGTACAATGATGTTTTAATGTTGTTGGATCTTCATGATACCTTTGCGAACTTTGTCAACAGTGAACTTGTTGGCCTCGTCCTTAATATCCTCAATAGTAGGGAGGTAGAGATCTCGAGGAATGCCACCGTTCTCTTCATACAGGAACTCCACTGTCTGTCTTGCAATGTCAACCATACCTGTTTACGGTACAACACACCACAGAGACACAGTTCTGTTGGTTATACTTTGTCATGTTAGAGGTGTCTCTCAGATTTTACCCTGGTTAGGGTTAGGGTTAGGGTACAATTACATATTGTATTCTTGTTATGTTATTATATGGAAAACCTCATATCTGCTGTATGTTCTAATAATCATTTTGCATTCTTTACCCAGCTGCAGGGCTCCCTTGATCTGGTCCAACCCAGATTTCCTCTCCGCCTCATTACGGAACCGTCTACGAATCGTAGGGAAGACCTTTGTCTCCCAGGCTTTTACCAGAAGAGCATAGTGATCCTCCTAAAATCAGAAAAATATCAAAGTTAACGACAAACAACACAGAAATAAAACTTCTTAAACTCAGCTTAAACTATACTTACTCTTGGGGCATCATCGTCATCCTCATCATCACTCTCATCATCTGCAATCGGTGGGGGGTGCGGGTCAGGACCAGAGGTGACCAGGTTTTCAAAGCTCAGCTCTACCTTGTAGTGGCAGGACAGGTCACTGTTGTACTCTGTAACATAGAACAAAAATGGAGGGAACAAAGGTTACCGGTGCTAAAGATATAAAGAGAAGCTTTTACAATTTAGATTAGAACTGAGATGAATGTGAGACACATACGTTGCTGAGCAACTGCAACAGCAGCAATCCGACAAGGTGGACCGTGAGAGCCAGAGTCAGAAGTGATGCTCGCACCTGCATCATTATCACTGTCTGAGGCCATAGCAAAGGGAAGTGCTTCAAAATTAGCACTTATCTCCTCTGCAAGATCTACACATAAGTCAGCTGCATTCCTGTGTGCTTGACCTTCCGCGTATGCAAAAGGTCGGCTTCCAAAGTTGGCCCGGATCTTTGCATTCTATAAAAACAGATGAATCAGAGAGATATAATCCAGCTGCAGATGACACATTACTTCAACAAAGCTGGTAAAATATACAGTACTTTTGTCATTTGAACACACAGAATCCCACCTTCTTTTGAATGTGTACAAGTGGCCACATTCCTCCTGCTACATCCTCTAGACCTGGACTGAGCCGCTGGCCGCAGTAAGTAAAGTAGACTCTGCCTTTAGGGGCCTGGCCGGGGGGAGGAGGAGTGCCCTCAGAGCGTTCCCAGCCGATTCCAGCCACATCACCTGAATTTATGCAACTAGAAGGTTATCACTTTAATTATGACTTAATTATGTAAAAGAAGAGAAGCAACAACAAGCAGCATATTTATTGTTCCATCTCACCAGGAAGCAGAACCACATCAAGTCTGACACTCTTCCACTGCAACAAACTGGAGCCATTATAATGTACTGCTCTACCATTACTGACACGCACACACATACGGACAGGAGACAAAGATGAAGAGATTAATTAACACAGTAAGGAATGATTGGCAACAATCAAGTCATAGAGCAGGCTGAAGGAAATGAATGCAGGTGTACATACTTGTGAAATAGACACGTGCCGACAGGGTTTGTCCACGCTCCGTCTCTCTTCTCAGCCTCTGTAGCAAAACCAAAAGACACAATGGGGCCACTGTCCTCCTCAGAGTCTCCATAGGAGACAATTTCAATCTCCCAGTAAAAAGATGGTGCCTGCATAGACAAACAGGGACAAATGAAAGAATATGTGAACTTTCTACTGAACGCACTGCTCCATGTCATAAATACATGTTCTGGAAAGTTGAAATAGTAAATATAATAGAAGGAGCAGTCAATTTTACTGCGACATGCCCACCTGAATTGGCACGGGAGAGGTGGCATAAATGAAAGTTCCTCGAGGAAGCCCTCCTCCTGCACTTGGATCAGCCAAGAAGGTGACAGAAGTGAGACGGGTTGAGAACAGGCACGCACGGACTGGAGGGAACACTCTGGATGGACACCAAGTGATCTCCTTCGGCTAACAAGACAAGCACAAACAAAAAAATGAGCATAAGGCCAAAATAAAACATTGGAAAATAAAATTCCTGCTTTTTGAAGACAGAAATAAATAGTCTGAAAACAAAACTCTAATTCCACATACATGCTACATGACAGGGGACTGGTTGGGCTCATTGCTGGTTGATATGAAAACATAACTGCATTGTAAAGTTTTAACTCCCACCTGCCGTCTGTCTGTCTGCAGTGGTGGAGGTGGTGGTCGAGCACAGTCTCGGTACAGCATCCTCACTCTCTCACACTGAGCCTCAACCATAACAAGACGTTCTCCTGGGAAAGAGGAAAACAACAAAATCTATCAGCAAAAACCTGAAATACCACTGAGACGTTTGAACTGCTCAGCTGTTCTGACATGCTTACCAGGACTGCACTCCTGAGCAACCAGGTTAAGAACCTCAACAGCAGCTGGACACTGCTGAATGAACTCCTCACAGAAGGAACTATCCTCCAAGAGCTGTGCCATCACTAGACATGCTCTGAAAAAAAAAAAATACAATTAGAAAGCTTATAACTTGAAATGTTGGATTTTTTTATTCCACATGGACTTTTCAGAGATCATTTTCAAAAGAATAGGAAGTCAGTCTTCAGCAGAACTCACTAACCGAGTTCTGATTTCACCCAGCAGGCGCACTGCAGCCATCACTGGGCTGGAGCCGTCTCCCGTAGCAGGTAAAGATGTGTGTATTGATAGACTGCCCTCTTGTGGCAGCAGCATAGACTGCACTGCCTGCACCACCACCTCTGTAATAGAGAGCTTGTAGATGGGAAGAGCCTGATGGAGACAGGAGGAAAAAATGAAGATGAGACAAGTGAGGTTCAGTTTGTCCTTTTAAAAAATTAAATAAAAAAACTTGCTCAATCTCTAGAATTCTTACCTCAGATCTTGGTGTGCACAGGCGTGATATTGGTACCGTCAGGACATCTGAGGATTTGCAAGCCCTCCTGTACTCGCAAGAAGGAAATTTAACAGTAGCGATGCCCTCTTGCTCGTTTATGGACATAACTATGCCCACACTACCCAGCACTCCTTTACCTCCCACCTGTACAAAGACGAATCACAGTTAATCTGATCTCAGAGGAAAAGATTTCAGACCACTGATGGGTTTTATCTATAGCAAAAACTGAAGGAGACATTTTAAAAGGAAAGCAGAGAATTCACAGTCTCATGTCACTGACCTGGACTTCAGAACCAATCTTAATAGTTTCTTTGAAGCCTCCAAGTGCACACAGTGCAGCCACTGCCTGTCTGCCAATCGCCTGCAGTTTAGCCAGTTTCCTACCACTGCTGCTGCCATTCTCCAAGATACTCTCAGCATACTTCCCCAGCTGAGGGATGAACATCAGAGCCCGTGAAAGCACCTGATGCAAAGAAAGACAGAATTATAAAGGCTTGAGATTGTCTTCATTACTTTTTTGTAATCTATATCTGCAATCTGTAATCTGTATTGAGCATCTACAGCAAGTTACAGCTAAAGCCACTGATAATAAACATGGTACTTGTTATAAAGTCAGAATGTTGCTTTACTTTTTCCACAGTGCTTGTCCAGATCTGTGCAGTGTTGGATTCTGGAGCAGTGAGCAGACTATGCAGCAAGGCTATAACCTCAGCAGCCATGCTGTTTGCAACATGACCACTGATAAAAGGCCGCACGGGGTCCGTCCTAATTAGAGAAGGTTTTAAGAAGAGACATTAAGAGTCCAGCTCACTGCCTACCCCAAACAAAGTTTAGCTAAATGAGGCTTTTTCTTTTCATTCCTAAAAAGGTATTTCTGTCGAATCATTAAATCAAACTGCACCTGGCCAACTCAGCATTCCTGTCCCTACAAACAGCAGTCTGTGCAGTTTTCTTCTTGTCCCCAGTCGAAATGCCACCTGCAGACTCTTGAGCTAAAGTCTCCACAGGTGGACCAACACTCACGATCAGACCAGACTGAGCCCACTTATTAGCCTTCCTCAGAGCAGCAGATGCTTCTTCTGTGATCACCTCACAGCTTCCACTCTGTGGAGCATTTAAAATAGCACAAACATAAGAACTTTACTTTTAAAAAAACAAACACACAAATAAATGGAAAAAATAAACAAAACACTAATTTTCTTGTTTGAAATATGCTTTTTAAGTTTAGGTTTACTTCTGTTGTTTTTCACACAAATTATAGCTCTTGCCTTTGTCATGTCTCTGTCCATCTTCACCACCTTCTCCATGTTTGCTCCAGTGCCGAGCCGGAAGGGACGCCCCTCAGAGCTGCTGCATTTTGGAGAGGAAGAACACTCAAGCAAGAGAAACCCAGAGTCATTTTAATAACAAAGAGATCATGAAAACACAAACATACCTAAGAAGAGGTTGTAAAACCTCATGAGATGATTGATCCTCTCGTTTGTGAATAAATATTGACAGCTTGCCATCAACAGCTTCAGCCTCCTCCCCCACATCCTCCGGCTTGAGAGCTCCTTTAGAGCTGGCACGAGACAGACTAGTGTCTGGTTCAGAGGAGCTGGGGGAAAGAAGCGTCTGACAGCCTGGAAAAGAAGGAAGAAAGGAGAAATTGACTTCAAGTTGAGCATGAGTTTTAGAGATTAAAACCACCTAGGCAGGTGATACAAACCTGGCACTACATAGTCTGCCAACTTAGCCAGCAACAAGGCGGCAATACGTGAGGCGGGGTCACTGGCATCCTGCTGCTCAGCATCCAGGGTGTTAATAGAGTAACTCCATGAAGGCAAAGCCACATTGCCACAGTCCTCCACACTCATGAGAGGCAGGGCAGCTCGGCATAGCTGCAGGATGATAAGTACTAGTTTTGGAGAGGGTCTCTGGTCAAGCAGCAGAGACAAGAGCTTCGAAACGCAGGCAGGCTGGCTCAGGATAGCTTTCCCTATGTGACTCCTGGGATGTAAAACAAAAGGAGGCTTAAGCAAGAATACAGACATATCTTCAAATTCATGGTAAAAGCATGAAATTCATTTACCTGGAAAGATCATTGAGCAGACTGAGCACATCCTGTAAAGCATCATTGCCAGCTGCCTGATTCCCACAGCACTCTGTTGCTCTCGCCAGGTGATTGGTCAGCAGGCTTGAAACCTGCCTTGCCAGACCAGAATGAACTGCATCTGTAGAGCCACCTTTAAAAATAGAAAACTATCACACTCACCTGTAATCACACCCTTTATATTCACCCTAAGCAGTATGTCTGTACTCATTAGCAGTTCAAGAAGGATCAGAGTGGAAAAAATGTTCACACCTTCTACTTTCTCCCATTCAATGCAGCGGTTAGCCAGCACCTGAAATGCAGCCCAAGCCATTGTGGCCACCTTCTGCTTTTTGGTCTGCTTCTCACTTGAGCTGCATTCCCTCTGACCACTTAGACTACACAGTCTATCCATGAGCTGGACGAGACCGCTCCGAACAAGGCACTGCTCCTCACTCCTGTGATAATAAATGAGGTTAGACATTCATTAAGAGGAAAATCAGACGACAGATATTCAGGGATGGATCCACATGCCTGGTGTAGGGGATTGTGCAAAGCAAGCCAATGCTGTTGGCACAAGCAATGGGGTAGCGAGCACACAGTGACACTACAGAGGTCATGGTCTCTCCAAAGGCTTCCTGGACCTGCTCCACCATTCCACCACAAGTCAGCTCCTCAATCCTGCAGATAGTACATGAACACACAGCTACATTAAAAAGTACTTCATCGCAATGTGAGCGGGTTCACATTTTCTATAAGAGCAGGGTCTCTTACCTCGGCCCACCTTGCAGCACCATAGTGACAGGCCCCACCAGGTGAGTAACTCCGCCCACTCTAACCGCAGCAGTCAGTAATTCCCTCATGTGAATGAGTGCCTGCTTCCGCGTGCTGCCTCGTCTCCAACGTGTCTGGGCAGCTGACAGGAAGCTGCTGCTGGATACCTGCACGAGATGAAGTAACAGCTTTCAAATCTAAAGCCAATTTTGCACGAGCTGATTGTCTTTTAGCTTTTCACAATAAAAAATATCCAGCAAAACTGCAAATAAAGAACACACAGCCTGATCTGGTGTAGTCCCAATGAAGGCAAAGAGCTGTCCCAGCAGCACGCTGTATGTTGGCTTGTCCCGGCTGTCCTCTATGGTCAGAGACTGCAGCAGGGTGAACGAGCTGCTGCGGTGACTGGACGGGTGGTGTCGCCTTCTGAGAATCAATAAGACGTTAAGTTAAGATAAATCATTCAACTTCCTTGTTATTCTTGTGGTTCTTTATTACTTCTACAAATACCTTTGTGGAGCATGTGTAAACTCTAAATCTTGGTTAGCAATCATCTCCAAGTCAGAAGGTGCAGACATGCTGCGCAAGAAGACTGGCTGCTTAACCAAGGGGATCACCGTTTTGGCATCTGACACTGACTTAGAGGCTGAACAGAATTCAAATTGGATGTGTGTTAAACAAATAAGCCATATTTAAAACAAAAAAACAAAAACGCATGATGGAGTACCTGGACCTGGCGTGCCGGCTGGTGTGGTTGTTAGGCTTCTACAATGTGGAGCGATGGTGACGTGGAGAAGAAGCTCTGAGCGGTTCATCAAACTCTTTACTAGTGTTTTTGTTTTAGCAAGTGGGATGATGCTCCTGCTGGGTGTGGCATTCACCTCCTGAAAGAACTTCTCCCTGTTGGCACAGATACATGTTAGAGCACAGAACCAACCAGCAAAAATCCTGACAAGACCATGTTCCATTACGTGCCTCAATGCAAGAATGACATTCTCCAAATCACTAAAATCAAATGGAACTTCCTTTAGTGAGCAGAGTAATTCCAGTTCCTTCATCTTGTTCTGATCCAAAGAGAAAGAAAAGTTGAATAAAACTAAAACTAAAAGGTAATGTTTATTATTTTAAGTTTAAATAGAGCACATGGGGCAGGTACCTCAAAGAAGTGGTAGTCATGGAAGAAGGGAGTGTTGTTCTCCAGTTTTCCTTGCTGGGCCTCCTCTACCTCATTCTGCCACTTCTGTTCCAGTTCTGCTACACTCTGAAAGCAGGACCCAATTACACACAAAGTAAATCTTCTTTTCTTTGTTCAGGTAAGAAACATCTTTTTCCTTTTTTCCCTGACAGATAAAATCAGGTCACTCGGTCAGCTGAAACCTTATTTTAACTCAAGATATATTAATTGAAAAGAACTGAAAAGCCGCTCGTTTCCCCGTAACTTCATCTCCTAATAATAAAGAATCCTTAAAATAAATCCTGGATCCAGTGATCTGGATCACTCCCAGAATCAACTGATTCTTATCCAAATCCTGAAAATTTAATCCATACATGTCGCGTTAGTTTAGTTCACACAAAATAAATAAATAATTGTCTTTAAACTGAGGCAAGCAAATCTCATTCACAGCAGAAGGTATTTAAAACTTTCCTTTGTCACATGACACACCTGCAGCTGACGCTCCATTGCATTGATCTTCTTAAACGTCTCAGCCATAATCTTACAGACCAGGTCATACTCCTCCACGTGATCTTCGCGATACTGATAGTTGATGAGTGACTGAAGAGCATCAACCAGACTTAGATGCTTTATGACACAAGAAACTATAACCTCTTCCAGGACATCTGGCCGGATCACCTCCCTAACAGAAAATAATGAAAAATAAAAGTTACACAGAATTACACAGTAACAGAATTTTTTTTAATCTTATTTCTAAAGTACACTGCGAATTTCTTCACACAAGACAGTAGACGAAAGCACAGATGTGAAACTATAAAAGACGGAAACAACAAGTGTTGAGTCTGTATCACAGATTCTAACATCTTTCAAAGTTACAATTATTTAACTTTTAATTTTGAGAAAACTTTGGACAAAAAACCTCAGTCACATCTAGTTTTGGGACTTTGGAACTCCATAAAAACATAATTTTAGAAATTAGACAAAATAAACAATAATTTAGACATTAATTGTTTCCTGAACCATTTAGATCTAAAATTCCGACACTCTTTTTTTTCAGTGATAAGATGAACCCTTTACTTGATGCTGGGGCGGAACTGAGGTCGAGCCCTTCCAGACACTTCTCTCAGCCTACTCATGATCCCCGGTGGGAGACGGATCCGAGGCAAGTCAAAGTAGGTCCCGGGCATGAGTCCTGGAGGGGGGATGAGCACATCGGAGGGGTACGTAAACTCCCGGTCTTCCTCAATCGTAAGTGGCAGTGGTGAGGGGCTTGGCGTGAGAGCAGGAGAGATAGCACCATTTGCTTCCACCTGCCACTGACACCTAGAACAAAAAAAATAAACTAGTTACCATTTACTCAACTGAACAGGAATGGAGAATGTTTATGACTTGTCATCATTATTATGACTGGTAGACATCATGGAGTATCTGAATTTAGCTGTGTCACCTTTGCAGCAGCTTTGAGCAGAGTAAATCATGGCAGGCTTCCTCCTCTCTTGTCACCTCTGGCCCGTTATATAAAATGCGGAGCATCGAGCAGGCCAGCACTGACAGACCAAGTGCAAGGTCTGCAAGAAACGGAAGTCCTCCCGAGACATCCTCAGATGACTCCTGACAATAAGATCAAACTGCACATTAAGAACCAGTATTTATGCTGCCAGGATGATGAATCGGGTGTAAATACACGTTTAAAAGAGAGCTAGAGCATCCACTCGTTACCTGAGCTCTAACAGTGCAGGAAAAGCCCCACATGGCTTTATCAGGAGTGTTGTGCTCGCGCCCACTCCTCATCTCAAAAGAAAAAGTAACAGTGTCTCCTTCAACCTTAAAAATTAAACAGAAAATACAACATCAGCTATTAAAAACTGTAAAGAAAAATAGATGTTCATCTTGTTTGTTTGTGTAAAAAAATACCTTAACAAGATCTTTAGGCCACCCTGTTCCCAGGACACTGCGACTGCCATACCCCAGAGTGTTTCCTCCATATTCTGCTACTTTACGACTGTTGGTGTTGGGACCAGCGTAGATAACCAGCTGAAAATACCCCAAACCAGACCACTGTCATGGCTGAGAAATTTCAAAGAATGATGGCACTATGGGTAAATTCCCAGAAAAAGTCATTACCTTGTCGTAGTCATACTGCGAGGAGCAGCGAGGATCAAAGCGAAGGTAAAGGCAGCGAGCTCCCGGGATGTGGACCGTCTCCTTGAACTTGTAATTATCCCTCACCGGGTGCATTGTTTCTACCGTTTTCCCAGCAGCCCAAGGAGCAGGGATCTTCAGTCCAGTCAGGAAACCTGGCTCCTCACGTTCATCAAGAATTCTAATTTCAAGGATTCAGAAAAACAACTTAATCCTGAGAGTTCAGTTACTATATGCTGCGCATATTTAATACAAAAATCTGTGTATTAAATCTGTTTTTAATATTCTTTGAAATACGTACTTGTCGTCAGTGGTGCATGCTTTTGCTCCCTGCCCTAACGAGGCCCCTACAGGTGGAGGCTCTTCAGTGAAAAGGGGAGACTGAGTCTTAAGTAACAAGGCAGTCTGAAAAAAAGAGAGCAAAAATAATAACATTTATCAATTTCTATGTTTCATTTCTTATAAGAATTGTCTTTTGGACTGGTTAAAGACTAACCTGACTAGTGTAGAGTACAAGCTGCACCAGCTGAGGCATGAGGGCATCCGCAAGGATGAGGGTTTGCAAGGTGGGGTGCATCAGAGAGGTGAGTAACACAGGAAGCAGATGCCCAAGCATAGTGGCCTTAGTAATCTGTTCCAAACCCCTCAACCTGAAACAAACAGAGAGAAGGGGAAAGGACATTTATGTGAAAGTTCATGTCTGTCAAATAGATTTTCAAAACCTTCTTCCACGAATCTTCTCATCATTAGTTTAAACAGAAAACGCAGAGTCATACAGGTCAAGCTAAATCTTGGTTTCCTGTTAGTCTATCAGAGCTGAATAAGAAAAGCTTGTGTCTGGTTTTCTTTCAACCAATTAATGTGTGATCATTAAATAAAAAAACAAAAGGTTATTTTCCTACTCTACAGTTAAATAAAAACTTCACCTGGTCTCTCTGTCAGGTATGTCGCTGTTGATCAGAGCCGTGGTCACCTGCTGCAGGGTCTCCAAGACCTCATCGCATCCCACCAGGATTTTGGTTGCTAGTGACAAAATGCTGCTTTGGAGCTCCTGAGGACAACACATAATAGGCCCACACTTACGTAACACTGCGTCTAGCTGTTGTTTTCCATGATAATAAATTTTCCTACTTTGTGGTGGAGATAAAACTGTAAGTTCTCAATCAATCAATCAGAAATGTTCAGTACTGCGAACATCACAATGAGCTTTGTTGCTAATCTCAAGCTTACAGCCCTTTCTGGGCTTGAATTGCATCAAATCTGTAATATGTACACAATAAGAAACAGTAAAACATAAATGAGTGTTTAGTTTGATGTGTTGACAGACTTCACAGAGGTAGGGGTATTTAAAGGGGATGTTTACCTGTACCTTCATTGTTTCCCCCTGTAGGGAGCTGTCACTGTCGTCACTATCATCTGGACGAATCAGAATCGTGTTACTTAGGAGGTGATTCTGAACAGCCATGAGGTAGCGAAGACTAGGTGAGACCACCTTAAAAAAGTGGAACAAAAAATAAATAAATAACTGTAAAAATCAGAAAGGGTGTCAAGTTTACAATCAAGAGCTGATATCTTCATACTGGCACAGTGGAGAGCAGCTTCTGGAAGTCATCTCTGGCCACAGTCTGACATTTAGTAATGAGGAGGCAGGATTCTCGAACTACAGTCTTCAGGACACAATGCAGGAGCTCATCGTTTAGTCTGTAAAAAAATGATTTTAAAGTGAAAGAGGGATTTTTAAACCACTGTTTGTTGTGTAAGAAAGTAATAAGGAAGACTGACAACCCAACTAGTATGGATTGTTTTGTTTTTTTTTCGCAAACCTCTTCAGGGGAACATGAAAATTTGATGGTAAGAAGGTTCAAAAGAAAGTCATTTTGTACAGTTTGAGAAAACAGTCACAGCAGTTATCAGTTCAACTGTAATAACAAACGGAACCAGCTGATAATAGAAGACCAGTTTGAGACATGAATCACAACATGTTTTATTTTCCCTGACATTTTTAACAAGCATATTTCCTAAAGGAAGCTAGAAAATTGTATTTTTAGTTGTGGGACCGTCACTTACCTGTAGTGGTCATCTTCTTCACTCCCAAATCTATTCTTCTGAAGCTGCTCCGCCAAATTCGTTAAGATGACATCACGAAGTTGGGACAGACCGCCGTTTCTCTCACCTGAGTGTTTTACACAAAACAAAAACACATGAGACAAAGTAGCAGCCAAAAACAAAAAAGTGTCAGTTATATAAAAAAGGCTGTCACCTTCAGTTAAAACTAGTTTCAGTAGTTTGTTCAGTTCTGCCTCCCCCTGATACAAAGTGTTCAGGCCTGAGCTACAAAGACATAGCACACATAATGGTAGAAAATTAAAATCAATGTCTCCTAATACAGAATAATAAAAATCAGTAAATACACTCTACTTTATATGGAACTTGTGACAAACCTGATGGCGAGGCACACCTCCCTCTGAATCTCTGTTCCTATCTGATCCACTGGAGCCATGAGCAGCTGCCACAGGAGTAACCCAGAGCGACGAACGCTCTCTCTGTCCTGCTCCGACTGAGGATTGAAAAACCTGAACACTACCTGGATAAAACAGCAAAATTACAAAATCAATATGTAAGAAGTGGAAAGCAAGAGTTCTTTTCTGCACACATGAACCCAGATGCATCTGAAAGTGACCTGGAACACCACCAAGATGCAGCGGATGATGCAGGTATCTCCATTGACCATGGCCTTCTCCATGATGTCACAGATGCTGCTAAAGTGACGGGCCTCGATGGGATGCTGTTTACCCAGCAGCGCTTCCAGGGGCAAGCTGTTGCTACTGGCTGCCAGCAGGTTGAGCTGGTGGATACACATCGCACCAACGTGGTGAAGCAGCTGGTTGATCACCTCGCCAGTGGCCACAGTTTCCTCTGTGAAACAGCAATTTTTTGTAGATTGACACACTTATGACATCAAAAAGCAAAAAAAACTAATGGTTCCGGTGCAGTTTGCGTCTACCTTTGGGTTCTTTGATGACATGGCTAACACCGAGCCTATGGCACACATGATGAAAGGCTTGGTTTCCAGGATTGCACCACTGATCTATGTAATCACTGGAGCAAGTCCAGATCAAGTTGTTCAGTGCATCATAACATGCTCCTTTGAAGTCAGCAAAGACAAAAACTGATGTCAGTAACATGAGCTGTAAACCTTCTGGCTTTTTGTGAACTCAGAGTACTAAGAGAGAGATTTGAGCTCACCTAAACCCGCCACCTGGGCTCCCCTGCCAAGAGAACTACCAGGAGCATCGATGAGGTCCGCGCGGCTGCTGAACTGACCATCAGCCAAGTTAAAGACGAGGCTGGAAGCTAAAACTAAAAAAAAAAAAAGAGGATGTTGAGTTTACTGGCCATAAACAACATAAAAAAACACTGCAAAGTGCTCAGATCATGTTTTTGCTTTTAGTCTTCCAAATTCCTATAAAGATAAACATAATACAACTAAATATTTGAGTCTTACTTTTAAGTGAGGACAAGCTGCTGGTACCTCCAAACAGGGAGCGTGTGGCCGAGCTCCCAGATACACCAGGAGGTGAGACCAGCATCACTAGATAAGTTCCACACACATACATCGGGGTCTTTCTTAGGGTCTTCAGAGGAAGTCCACAGCTAGTGTTGACAGCTGAAGGAGAGATAAACATTTCAGCATCACAAAAAGAAACCCTGGTAAAACTACCTGAACAATGTGGTGTGTATTTTTTTTATTCTTACCAGACTGTTCTTCTTTTACAGTGTTGGTGATTGCAGAGCCTGTGAGAGCAGCTAATGTGGCAGAGTGAGAGGCTCGGAAACGTGACATTCGACTCAAGAGAAGTTCATTCAAGCACTTGGAAGACTCGCCCTCTTTGCGAGTAAGAATAACCCGTTCTTGCAAGATGTCAGCCACACACAGCCCTGTCTGTGTCTGTGCCGAGGAGAGAAGGAAGAAAAGCATACAGAAGTAACAAAAACATGAATGGAGCAAATATAGATTAGATTTGTAGAGCAGGGTGTGTGAAAACTCACCGACAGGTGAAATACATCCATGAAGACTGAGTGACCTTTCTGTGTCTTCTCATTGAGACTTGCTGGGGACCAGACCCAGTACAGATAGGTTCCATCTGAGCAGAGGTGCAGCGTGGTCATGCTGCTGCCCACAGGGAAGTGATGAGCTGGCATGGGCACAATCTGGCACACCTGAACATAAAACAATGAACATTAATGCTGATTTAAGCTAGAAGATGACACCAGACATCAACCTAATACACTCCTACAGATATTATCTAGCAGGTTAAATGCCAAACGTAACCACATGTGCACGTGCTGATCATCTCTCCACAACAGTGGACTGTAAGCCGACCATACCTGGAGAGTGAAGGGGTCAACGACCTGGCACAGCTGATGAGGCTTGGCATCAAAGGAAGAAGGACGATGGAGGAGGCGCCCGCTGCTGAAAACAACCCAGCCAGGCTCCAGCTCCTCATTTCGACAATATACAAAACCCCTACGCAAACACAGAACATACACTTTATTAGTCAGTTATTTAACTTTCCTGAGATACCTGGACGTCACAGCACGGCTCGTAATGTTCCCCAAAACCGACAAAAATGAGATTCAATGCCATGTTACACAACAAAGAGCCACAAATTTTAAACATTTTTATTTTAGATTTTCTGATTTAGTAAAAACATGAAATTCTGAGCTTCTGAATTCAAATGTTTTTGTGCTGTGAGGCAGTATTTAACTAAACAAAAGGAGTTTTTATGGCTCTGCAGTTTTTCAAAAATTGGCAAACGGTAGTAGAGAAAAACAAATGATTGCTTTCGCTTTATATGCAAGTCTGTCCTGCAGAGATAAGGTTATATGACAGGGTTGTCTCTTACATACAGACGCTGTCCATCTCTTCCCGATCTGTCATGGATGAGCTGTCACTCTCGTTGCTGTGTTTTCTCTTAAATGTTTAATTTAGACTGCGTTTTTATGACGGCGGCTTGTGATATCTAGTTCTTTTATTTAAGTATAATTTCCTGTTTCTACTGTTGACTGATTAAAGACTTAGGATTTATGAAGGCACGAGACTTGCTTTCAGTTCCATTCAGTCTTTGCTGCTAATCGGTTGTTACACAAATAACCCCGACTCCAATGTGTTCAGAATGCAGAATTTTGTAGGCATCACGGTGTAAAAACTGACTATAGAAGCACATTATAGTACTATTCTTTCCCTGCCGTCAACATGATTAACTCTACATTGTGTTTTCTATAACGAGAGCTCAGACAAGTTATTGCCTGAAAGCTAGCTGCACTGCAGAAGACAAACGGTGCTAAGTGTCTGCCCTGATACAAGACAACACCAGAGCAGTCTGCTGCAGCTGAGTCCTGCTGTGAGGCTTCGAAAAGAGACTGTGATCTCATTCTAATTTGCATCTTATTTCTCCAAAAAAAAGTTTTTTTTTCCACAAAAGTTATTGTTTCTTAGATGGAATCAATAAAACCAAGGTGCTTTGAGGACTGGATTCATTTTTTGTCCCTATAAAGTAAATCCAAACAGCTTAGACTAACTTACCGTCACAGCATGTGAGTTGATAACAGAAAAGCAGGTCGTTTTTGTGTTTTTTTTTTTTTTTCCCATCCTAGTTACTGAAAGCTGTAGATAGAGAAATGCATGCTGGAATAAGTGTCACATTACCTCAGTGTCCCATGTAAACCAGAGCCAAGTTTGCTGAGTCCTCTCCCAGAGGAATTGGTGGTATATAGATATAGTCCATCTGTAGCTAGACAGCGTCCTAAATCTGTGTCTGCGAGACAGGAGGTGATAAAAAAGATAACAAAAACAAATGTAAATCAAACAGACACATAGATCAAAAGATGAGGAACTGTGATACTTTCAAAAATCGGTTCAAAAGAGCTAAAAAAAAGAATTAAGTATAGAGTTAAAATAAATGTAAATATGCAGGGATAGATGCTGCAGTCAGCCTTCTTGTTGGGTTGGTTTTGAAGGAGATTTTACCTTTACTTTCTGCTCCTCCAGCAGTATTATCAGGTGTTGGCAGCATGTCTTCAAACCCCCAGGATACACTGTGTTTACCCCCTAAGAGACAGGATGGAGAGCCCGGACCTCCTTCAAGGAGCAGGAGTCTGTTGCAGGAGACATACAAAGAGGTTACATGTTGATAATGTCATTAAAACTAGATTTTTTTTAGCAGAATCAAAGAGTTTTTCTTGCCTGTAAAGAACATCAGACACAGGAAGCTGGCCCAGATCTGTTTGTTTCTGCAGCAGATGAACTGTGTGGATGAACGTCTTCAAGGAACCCCTAGAAAATAGTTTTTCAGATGAATCACAAGGTTTCAGCGAAAAGCACAAGGGAAAGAACACTGCTGAGTGCTTTTGGAACTGAAAGGGAAATAATAACTCAGTTTGAATAATGAAGGAGATGTCTGATGATAGAAATGGAATTATAATGCAAATTCAAATCTATTCTTCTTCATCAATACAAAAAAATCTTTTCTATTAGAAAGTGCCAGATATTAAAAAAAAAGAATCTATTTGGGGTTTAATAAGCAACTTGCTATTCAGTGAATTAACTAACGACTGAGCAGACGGCATTAAACACGTTCATGTAAAAGAGTGAAATGCAACAATATCTTTACAAATAAGTAACTTTAGCATTTTGCTGGATTCTCTGTAGCACAAGGTTTGTTACAGCTCTAAATGTAGAAGGGAAGGATGAAATAATATCTAAATAAAACTTAATTTGTGAGCACTGAGAGAGGAGCTGGTGCTGTCTACAAAAACACCAACATATGTTTAAAAGCACCAGGTGACACCTTTCTATGGATGATCATTGAAAACACAGTCCATTTGGCTATTTAACCCTCACACATAGTAACTGACCCCATCAGGGGTTGGGGAGGGCGGTAAAAAGCAGATTATCCTTTTATCAGCTCCAACTGTGTGGAAAAAGGCACCATATAACTGGATGGTTCTGCACAACAAAAAGCTTGTTGTTGTAAATAAAACAAGCTTTCAGTCTCAACTGACATGGAACAAAAACGGGGAGAGTTCTGTCTGTGACAGGTCAAGATTAGCTGTCGCCGACAGAAACCAAAGCTCGGACTCAAAAATACAAATATTCAAGCGTGTTCTGCTCTTCTGTGTAAACAAACACACACAAACAACTGAACCACGCCTGCATGTGTTGATACACTTTCCCCCCCTGGTATTTCATTTAAAGCAACAACAAGAGAGACAAACATTTCAAGCCCTGAACTGTGCCAGCGTTTCATGCTGACAAAGCATGATTCAGGCTACAGCGGCGATGTAGCTGCTAGTGAACACTAGTTTTTATTCGCAGGGAGTACGAACACAAGTTTAAGGGTCATAACATCAATCACCAAATGTTCATCTACCCTTCTATCTCACAGTACAAACATAAAAACAAGATTGACTCTGTGTGCTGGAATATTTTGGAAATGTAATCATCCATGAATGTTTGTGCAACATTTGCACTAGTAGGAGAAAGAGGTCAGAGGTTTTGTGTTTATTTTGGAAGCAGCGGTCTAGACTAACAGTCTTACCTCTGAGTAGAGTTGCTAATAAAGAGATTCAGAATTAGTTTTAAACTTCCTAAATCCTATAATCCCTCCTCTTTTTACATCATAATACTGTAACTACTCAGTTGAACCAACAAGGACAGGAGGTGTGGCCTCACCTGGCACATGCAAGTGCTACTAGAGCAGCAGCAGCATTCTCCCTCTGCCTGTGTGTGTGTAGAATCTGTGCATGAGTCTGCCCCTGAGGCTGGCCTGACTCCTGGGCACCGTCCTCCAGCCAGGAACACAGCAGGCCCTCCAGACCATTGAGGCAGTCAGCGGGCTCTTTACTGAGGCTGAGCGGCTGGCAATCCCGAAGACAGGCTAGCAGTACTTCTGCAGTTACACCACACAGCGCTGGGTCACTGCGAGTCTGGGACTGCAAAAGGGGGAAGACCAGCAGCAGGGCGACACGGGACGTAAAGGGCGCCTGCTCAGGTTGCTGGAGCAGACCTTGTCTTTTGAGTAAGGCCAAGGTCTCCTCGTCAGCCCCTCCAGTTCCCTCTCGCTCCTGCTGCTCCTCCAGAGCCAGCTGCCGCTGCGCTGCCCACAGGCCACGCAGAGCATTGAGGCGGTACTCCAGCAGACGAGAGTACGCATTGCTTTGATTCCCACAGACAGCACGCAGACGCTCAGCAAGCTCTGCAGGGTTCTTCGTCTCAAAAGTAAGAATCTGGAGGAGAGAGAGAGAGAGAGAGATGGTAAAAAGATAGGAAAGAAAAATCAAAAGCAGCTCACATATTTGGGACAGTTGTGAGTGAAGTGCCGAGAAGCAGAGACTCATTTTTCAAAAGCAGGATGGGAATTTGGTGTTCTGAAGCACATCTCAGATTTCTACTTTTGGGGACATCAAAGTTTTACTCAAGTATCATTAGTCATATGGCTTATTAGCAGATCTATAAGCAACAACAATTTTGCTGTAAGACTAAGACCATTAGCTGTTTTACACTAATTATTACTCAAAAGACAATATAAAGCTGGTAAAACTATGAACTCATTCCAGTGAAGAGTCTCGTCTCTACAGTTTGGATTGATGGCCAGAGAAAGCAAAGCTCATTAGGTGTAGTATATCAGAAGTGAAACAATGCGCCTCATGTGCACTTAGGATACATCTCAGATATTGATTACATTCTGCTGCCCACGAATCGTGGTCTAGAAAAAAAATTCTATTATAGCATTTAGCAGGCACAATTTGTATTGATTCGATTTCAGAAATGCTACTTATGTTACAGTAACACCCCCTTATCTGGACGCTAGGCTTTCTCCACCTTTCTCTGCTCAACACTGCAGCTATTCTATGTATTGGATTTTTAGAAAAAGGCTGAATCACGACACTTAGAAAATCAGAACTAAAACAAACCTAGTCAGTCTTAAAGCTAGACTAAAAAAAACTGCAAACAGCCGAAACTTCAAATAACCGAAATTAAAAACCAGACCGATGTTTTGTTTTTAGTTTTTAAAGAAATGTAAAAAACTTAAAGCGATAAGGTCATTTTCTATTGCACAAAGCCATTGTCACTAATCCCAAAAGCCTTGGGTTTACTGTGTGTATAATGCTAATCAATTATATCAACATACTCGTTCCTGTTTACATTAGAACTAAACTAAACACCTCCATACTCCGTATTCATAACGTGTCCCTCCAGTTTATGACTGTACTGTCTGCTGTACACCAGCTGAAAAGCACAAACAGTCCTCAGTTTAAGGATCATGTAAAAACAAATCAGTGCAGGATTTCTAAAACTTCAGCTCTTACAGTTCTCAAACTGTACAAACTGTCTATAAGACAAGCCCACAGAGAGCCAAACGTTAAACTCCAAATCCAAATTAAATGCCCGACTGAAAAAAACAGCTGATTTTGTACTGGTGAAACAACCAAAGAGGGCTGCTCTCTGCTGATGAGCTCATTAGAGTCCCTGTGGACGAAGCAGAGGAACTTCTCATCAACCCCAGATTGACTTTTCTTAGATCATCTCTTCTAAAACAGATTCATGTGAAATTAGCACAACGTTTAGAAGATTAGGGTTTTAAATAAATCTGTTCATGATGGGTATGTGTTCACCAACTCCACTCATAATATTCAGAGGATGCAACATATTCTTGTAATCATGCACATGCCAGGCACGAGACACCAGCTTATGAACACGTAACAGAAGTATGTCCTCAACAGGCTGCTAGATGCTACAAGTTCACATTTCTTTAAAAAGGTACCATGTGGAAATATCAAGGTTGTAAATATACAATGTTATTATAGCTGGAAGTTTCTATGGGCAGCAGGATAAAGTCTGGGCAAACAACACCAAGTTGATGTCCGGTTTCTGCTTTAAGCCTTCAAAATAAAAGGCTACTAAGGCGACATTACACTAGTAGGTGCATCTCTAAATATGGAACACACTGACCTTGGTGACTTTTTAGTGTAAGCACTTTTTTGTAGTGTAATACTCACCGGTAATAAAGCATATACTTAAGAGATTTTAGTACATAAAGGCAGATGCTGTTAATTTTCAATTAACACAACACCAGAGCACTAATCTCTTATTACCTACATGTAAAACATGATGTTAGAGCTAATAATGACAATCAAACTTCCAGATGCTCAAAGATCTACAGTTCAAATTGTAATTTGATGACTGATCTACAATGATAAAACACATTTTAGACTGATACAAGGAACCAAATAAATTATAACTATTAACAAGCGTGTCTCTTTTCAAATCTTGTATATCATAAAAGTATAAAAATCAGATGTTCAAAATTGAAATATTTGGTAATGTTTTGAAGCGTTTTACATGAAAAGCTTTTGTTTTGAAACAGAAGACAGGAAATCGGTGAGCAGCAGCGGATTTTGACGACGAATCAATAACAAGAAGAGCAGAAAACTTGCAAACGTCGGCGCTGCAGTTATCTCTCAGCCTGTGTTGCAGTTGGCAGACAATACACATGTTTCACTTTATAATAAACTGAATGACACGCTGATTGCAGTCGTGAGCGCGTTTTTCTATTTATAATTCTTTGCAGAGCTTTAGTGTGTCTAAAAGCAGCTTTCAGTTTCACCCACCTCCTGCTCGGTGTCCCCCTGTTCCGACACTCCGATTTCACTGGGCAGCTCGGCCAGATCCGTGACCCGAATTAGTCCGTCGTGGAGAAATATGGTCTCCTCCTTCACCGAAAGCCATTGGGACGAATCCACAGCCCCGGAGCCCATCGCTCTCCCCTCCGACAGTGATGCCAAAAGGGTCGAACATTAAAAATTCAGTGACAGAATGACAGAAACGCCCCAGACAGCCGGCTAACAATCTATAGTAACATAACAGCTGGAACTGCCACGGTCTTGTCTAAGGACGCGATCTGACAGAGCAGACTGTGGTGCTGGGATACAGACTGACACACAACAGGCAGGTAGTGAGCAAACAGCAGCGGCAGGTCCTCCCGGTTGCCTGGGTTAGCTGAAGCAGAGCTAACTTACCGTACGGTAATGTTTCACCGTTACCGATCACAGTGGGCGTGACACTCGCGCTAAACCCGTTATTGCTTTATACTGTTTCAAAGACAACCCCCCCAGGACAAAAGCTTCATCAACAGCGATCTCATTTAACGCTCAAATTCTCATTGTCGGTGTCTCCGATACCGGCCCAGCTGCTGTGTCAGTGCCTGGAAAAGATAACGGCTGTCAGCGCGAGGCCATGTTTCCAAGGCCAACTAGCTGCTCCCAGCATGCACCGCGCGCAGGAATAATAACTGTCAAAAATTAATGAGCTCATTATGTTTCGGCATTATTTCATAATTATGTGATAAAAATGCAAATATCTTGCTATTTTAAAGATATATTTTTTCTGTTTTAAAGTTGTATAAATCAAATACAGCTGCCTTTGAGAATGCATTAGAATACAATTGAAAATATGATTACAAAGTAGAAAAAACTAGATCACCACTGGAAAGTGAGAGAAATTGACTGTAAATTGTGCATAAACAGATTTATATGCTGAAATATTCAGTAATTCGATAGAGGGAACTCTTAACAAATATAATAAAAAAAGATCAGCTAAGGCAATTTAAGGAGCTCTTTGAATCCAAATAAACATAAACTAACAGAATCCTTAAACATCATATTATCTTCTAAAATCCAAAATGATCTCAAACTATGACAATTAAATCTTATCTTGAAACATTAAGGGATAATATATTTACTAATAGTGTGGTCACACATATATAAAATATTACTTTGCTGTTGTGTCCTTGGACACTTCACCTGCCTGGCCTGTTTGGTGGTCAGAAGGTCCGGTAGTGCCAGTGCAATGGCAGACTTGTTTCTGTCAGCCCAACAAATGGGTGACTGATAAAATTGTGATGTGAAGTGCTTTGGTAGTCAGAGTCTAACTTAAAAATGTTCCATACAAGCACATACCATTTACCATTTATTTCCGATGCAGTCTATGGAAAATATAAAAAGTTCACACTATCGTGATATTACATTATGAAAGTAGAGTATTTCTGTAGAAGCAAGCAGTGTTAACGTCCTCATGTCAAACAGCTTATTGAAACAAAATAACAGTAGTCAGTAAACCACAACAAAACATGTCAATGTCTCAGTAACGTGTCATGTGACCTTGAACATCAGTTACAGCTTGATAACGACGTCTCATGTTGTTCACAAGTCGACTTATTGTCTGCTGAGGTGTGACGTCTCACTCTTATTGAAGGGCGACTCGCAGGTCATTGAGTATCTGGTGTTCAGAGTTCTGAGTCTCTACTAGGTCTCTAGGTCACATTAAATTCCCCAGTAAAGGTTTTAGTGCATTTTAGGTTCATCCTGATGTCTTACCTGAAAGCTGAATATCCCTGCCTTTTATAGAATAGATAGATTAAATCAAGTGGATATTAACTGTATAAAACATACTTTATGTTTATATATTAAAAATAATAAGTATTACTATATTATATGTAGCGGTTTGTCATTTTACACCATCAAAAACAAATAATTTTGCCTAAAATGTATGGCTTTTAGCATTTCTGCTGCACAAGGTTCAGTCATCAGTCATTGAAGCTGTGCCATTATATCTGCTTTCATCTGTAGCTTCAGGCAGAGTTTATAAAGACGAACAGGAATCCTTTTTTTCTTGTCATTAGCTTATTCTATGGTGTATCTTTCCTTTAGCTTCTTAAGTGCTTGATGTAGGTCAGAGGCTTTAGTGAAGCCTTCAAAACACCTGGAAAAGGAAAATGAAAGTGAGATAAGAGTTCATATGACCGTGAGCTGTGTTAACATATTAAGAGATTTGATATGCTCTGCTCTAAAGAAATTAATACCTTTTTTTGCTTTTGCATTTTTTCTCTTTTGGCAGATTAAAGCACTGCTGAGAGACGAAATCCTCCAATAGAGACGAGGGAACACCGGGTTGCTTGAAGCTTCTAATCTGAACAGCCAAACTGTAAAATTGACAACAAGAGAAATAATAAGTTCCAACTTTTTAAGCAGCAGAATCAGACAGGAGGAAAGGAACAAATAAGAAGCTAAAACTAAGAGTTTTCGAAAAATTAATATTTGAACATGAGTAAGAGGAAAACTATGTGAATTTAACACCACAGATTTATTTTTCTTTTTAATTAAAAAGGAATGGGGGTGTGACTTAAAGCATGTGCAGCAGCCAGTCACACTCATTTTGTTTTTTGTTCCTGTGTCCAACTGTAAACCATCAATTATCAAAAAACAGATGAAATTTACACAGAAAAATGTCAAGTTGGTGCCCAACGTTCAAAACTCATAAACGGTGGAGAAACAACAAAATATATCTAGAGTCTTACAGTTTCCTGCCACAGAGAGGAAGTAACAATCTGCACCCCCTTCATAACATGTAAATCATCAGACTGTTCTACAGACCCACTGAAATAAGGAGGTTGTAGCATCCTTTTTGTAAATGTCATATAATTACAAATTGTTTTAAGCTACTGTTTTATTTATTTATTCTTTTTTTTAGTAATGGATATTGTCAGTACTATAAACGCCAACAATTTAATTTCCCTATAATAAACTCAAGACAGCAATGGGACGACATGATTACAAGAAAAAATAAGATGATTTAAAGAAATTATTGTAAAAAAAAAAATACAAAATTGGACATTTTTCACTTATATGTTGCAAATCCTCAAGAAAACCAAAACCTCTTTTAATCAAAACATTTTTCAGGATTGATCTTCTTCAGATATGAAACAGGCTCCTTTAACACAACTGGGGTTGTCGTCACACTGTGTAATTGCAAATAAGACGAGAAAAGTTGACAAAAGATAAAGGTTCAGTCATTTTACCTGCTGGTGCAGTCACAGTGGTAAGCAGTCTTATTCTCCGTGTTTTGTAGATTGTATTTCTTCAGTAAAGGGGGAATTTTGAATTTACAGTCATCCAGATGTTTGAGGCTTCGACACTGGATCTGGTTGTCTAAAGGTGTAAAAACAAACACCAGTTAATTCATTTCATATGCTTTTTTTATTACTGAGCAACTGTTTCCCAGCTAAATTTGCTCTATATTTAAAAAAAATCTTGACAATTTTAATTTAAACAAATATTTAGTTAAAGATTATTATCCTGACCTACTTGTTGGGAGCGTAGATGGAAAGTTATTTCAAAGGAAATTTGCCCCTGGCCACATTTTTACAGGCAATATTCTGTGGAATTTTGTAGGCAGTTTCAAGCTGCGACTAGGATTCACTCTGTATCTCTGTACACTGTGTGCATCCAAAGCACAATCACTGAAAGGTCTTCTTATGTAAAAGCAGTCCAGGTCACATTTCTCGTTTTAATTTAAAGACAAACACAAGACCTGAAAGACAACGAGCCAGAAACCAATAAAACAAGACATAAAAGTGGAAATCCTGCACAATCAATATACTGTCACTGGCTCAGAAAGTATAAAAAAATACTGCAGGGAAGTGGATGGAAAATTATATGACCTGCTTCAGCCCATTTCAGCACATTTTAAATCACCATCTGGGGAACTGAGCAGCAGCTAGGTTTACATAACTTTAATGGCCAAAAAGTGGAATTATCTTTAGCTTTTAGCTACATCTGCTATTCTACGACTATATAAATGAAGCAATACTTTAAATTGGCTCTAGGTGTGAGTGTGTTTATGAATGGTTATTGTCTCTATGTGTGGCAACCTGTTCAGGTTGTAACCCCGCCTCTCACGCGATCAGAACCAGCTCCTCGAAGCCCTGAACAGGAACAAGCTAGTAATTAAAATAACTGACAACTACCCAGATTATTTTACTACAAATGCACAAATTCTAAATCCCCATTTTAAAAAATGTTGCACGCACACAAGTTTATGCAGTAAATATGGTCGGAAACATTTCCATATAAAAAAGAAAAATCTTGTATAGATTTTCTTTCTCATTCACAAACACATCAGTTATAGTAGGTCTTCGCTGCAGCTACACAAATCCTCTCCAAGGATCAAAATAAATCTGCTCTAACATTTTTGCTCCATCTGCTGCAGTGAATTTGGGGTAAATAAACTCACACACTCTTTCAGTTTCTGTTCACAAACCAGAGTCAGTAACTACACCTGCTGGAAACTGATGATATGAGTCACGGATCCTGTTTTACAGGTCACACGTCGGTTTGAGAACGTTTGGGTTTTGCATTAAATATCACAGGATCAGTAGAGAGGGGGAGGAGCTACAGTGGGTGTCATTCACCTGTCAGATTACGCAGCTTGTAGATATGATTCGTGCTTTTCTTTGTGTGGATGTTTTCAGACACAGTACCACTCAGGGGGTGCAGACTTGTTTTGTTCATCAATAGGTGGAAACCCAACACTTTATGTGTCTTGCCGTCTTCATCGAGAGAAGCTGGTGTCTTTTTCTCTGTGAGGATGGGAGTAGAGGGCGCAGCTGAAGTCATCTGTGTGGATGTTTCTGTTGTCTTTTTAACATCTGCTCCCTCTTTCTCCATCTGGCTGACTGGTGATTCTGTTCTTTTTGTTTTCGACAGAGTGACTGCTCCAGTGTGAGGTGGTGTTTTTTGTTTAAGACAGGTTGTACAGTGAGATTGAGAGGTATTGTTTCTCCCAGAAGGTCTGAATCCACAACACTCTCTTTGCTTTTGCACTTTTTGTTTCCTCTTGGTGCTTTTGGTCACTTTTTTCATTGTTGTGGTTGAATTAATGGGAAGTTTCCGCCTCTGTGTTAATGATGGAATACTTGGAGGTGTTGTGGGGGACAGCTTTTGATTTGGGCTTGTGGAGACTCTCTGTCTGATCTTGTTTGTTTGAGAAAGTTTTTCAAAGCCCTTATTTCCCAGACTCTTCCTTTTTCCAGCTCTTTTTTTCTTCGGCATCAGAGTTTGAAGATTTTTCCTGGTGTGAGTTGTTGTGTGTGTCCCGAGTGTTGTGGGCACTTGTGTAGTACTTGTTCTTTGTTTTTGGTGCCTTTTACATCCTCCTTTCTTTGACCTTCTGTGGTGAAAAATGTCTCCTCTTGCTGGATCTCTGTGTTCACATCTTTGTTTCGACCGTCTTCTCTGAGGTTCCGACAGACGCTGTTCTTCACTGCTGGTTAAATTCTTGTTATCAGTCTGCGTGTCATTGCTTACAACATCAGAGCTGTTATAAGGTAAGGGACTTTTGAAGACAGCATATAGAGCCTTTTTGGCTGCTTTGCACCTACAGAGGCAGAAAATAGATGTGAAATCAGGCGGTGAAGTCAAGAAGTGAACTTTTATATAGCAGATCTTTACATCTTGGTTCAGCTAATGAGACGTGTGCTTTCTGTATTTTCAGCTGAGATATGATCACTAAGAGTGAATTTGGTTACAGCAAGAAGATCCTGAGTTCAAATCCTGGCTGGAATTTGCATGTTCTCCTCATGCATGTTAATTTTTTTTTTTACTCTAATTTCGTCTCGTGTGTGAATGACTGTTTGTCTCTGTGTCCATATGATGAACTGGCTTCTCGTGATCGGAGGAGAAATTTGAGCTAATTAAATTTACTGGCGATTAAAAATGTAATGAATTTATTGAATTTAAAGCAGTTGTAGATGTTTCTAAGTTTTAAAAATATTGTTTAATTGACTTTGTGGAGGGTTTAAAGAGTCACAAAGTTGAAACTTTAGAAATTTAGCACAATGAACAATGTCAAGTCAGCTGAGCTCTGTTTGAAACCAATATGCAGAAAGTCTGCAGGCCAAGAAAAGCACCAAATAAAAGATCCGAGGTGAAGCCCTAATGATTTGGTTTTGCAAAGCAAAACTGCATTTGCTTCTTGCTCTCAGCATGTGTGCATTTTTTTGCACAACAAGTATCTTATTTTTCCTGAAGGGGGTGTTCTGCTTAAGCATATGTGATCAAAAGTTCAAGCGGTCTCCCACTTACATTCCCCACCAGTATGTCTGTGTGCACCTCTTCTCCTGCTTGAGCTCAAAGCAGGGAACCTTCAGGATGCTGAAGAAGCTGTAGCCCACCATGGTTGAAATGCTGTCATTCATGCCCAGGAGGCACTGTCGAAACCTGACAAACAGGAAGTAAACAAAGGTTAGGAAGTGATGCACTTACACAAGTAATTAAAAAAACCCACAAATCTCAGGTTTAAATATTAAACAGGTTTAACCTCAAATTTTTAAAACCGTTCTAACATTTTTGGCAAAAAGACAAAACTATGTAGAAGCATTTTAAGGATGTGCACATGTTTTAATGTGTAAGAGTAACTCTTCAGCCTTTAAGCACCTGTCCTTATGTGACAGTCTGCACCAGCAGCGTTTCAGGGACATAATTTACTGCTTGCAGGAGTTTCTCTGCAGGCAACAAATACTTGAAAAGCCAGGTCAGTATTAGTTACCCAGCGGGTGTATTCTGAGTCTGAGGCTTTACCTTTGGTCACACTCACAGTGCGAGACGGTGAAGAAGTTGGAGTTGAAGATTCCGTATTTCATTGTGAAAGCTGGGATGGCGTGCAAGCAGTGGTCGTGCTCGCGGCAGCATCTGTCTGCTCTCTCAAACATGCCTGTACACAAGAGCAAAACTTCAGCTGTGATCATTTAAGGTCATTTGTGTAAAAAAAGCTTATTCAAGGTAAATTCATGTTTGAATTTCAAATAAAAATTAGAAAAAAAAAATCTGTTAATCAAATTAAACAATCAACATATATTTTTGGTAACTTCAATAAAATGTATTAGTAAAATTGTTTTTGTTTGTTTTTGTTATAATTTAAAATAACAATTATTTAGATTTTTTTCTGCAAAAAATGTGAAATGATCATGTCTCAATGTTACATTCACTTTCATTTATATGGTCACTGCCCGGTGAGAAAGGCTAAATAAGTCTGTATTCATGGAATTTAAATAAATAGGACATTGCCCCTATCTTCTGTGGAAGTTCAGAACATGTGGCTACAGCCTACACATTTTTCTCTGGAAGTTCTGTCCCCCCAGAACAAACTGGTCTTAAAACTTAGATTACATTTCAACATTCTCACCTAGTTGTTCGTATCCAGCCGCTCTGCTTCCACTACCGCACCACAACGTGCCCGGGAATATCCAAGAGCGCTTCCTCCTGGCTCTGCCCTCAGTTCCTTCTCCTGCTGCGCGCCCGGTGAATTCCTGTGGCCGAGAAGGTGCAAGTACGCACGGAGAACCGGGAGACAGCAGCGCGCTCACATTCAATCCTTGAGGAATTTCGTCACCCACATATTTGCTTTTCTCGCAGAAAGCACGATATCTCTGCGTAAAGCTTGGATGTGAATGGATTTCACACGCAACCAGCCGCGTGTCGGTCCACTTGGTGAGGTAGAGGAGGACGCGCAAACCGACTGGTGCGTCTTCGCGCAGAAACGTGACGAGCGTTTGTCCGTCGGTGTGACTCGATCTGAGGCAGGACAGACTTGGACCGGTCACGGCATGTGCTGCACATGAATTAAGCCACGAAAAAATTAAAACGGATTGAAATAGCCATCCGTTTTCCATGTCAGACTGTGCACGCGCGCAACCCCACCTGATTGTCCGAGAGAAAAAATCCACATTAATTGAAACTCGTGGATTGACTACTTTCAAGTTTGTATCTGATGTAATCACTCTCAGGAAATCTCTTCCTATTGGTCTGATGATGTGGAGACATTTGATACGTTTTGCTCACGTGTTTGAGAACCTGTCAATCAAGATCCATCAGGTCTGAGATGAAAAAGCAGACGTCTCATTTCCAGAGATGCTGCACTTTCCTCCTGAGAGGATTAAAAGTCGTCCAATCAAAAAGAAAACAATTCTTTCAGTGGATTATTTTCCTCTCAGTTTGCAAAACCTCCAAAAGGTGGCCTTCAGGTGTGTTCTTAAAGCCATGGCATTTGAGTTTCAAGACTCTTCTAAACTCTATAGCAAACCCTGACTTTTAAAATGTTTGTTAAATTATTGAAATGATGATAAAATGTATCTATTTTGGGGAAATGAAATCAGGATTTTTGTAAAACATCAGTTCAAATGTTTAAAACCACTGGTGTTACCTCTGTCAAATGAAACTAGATTCTAAATCTCTGCAAAGTATTCTTCTTAACTTGCTGGAATCAAAGTATACAGCACAGTATAAAATGAAATGACTCCATTAAAGTACTTAAAAATTTAACATGTATGACTTCCTCACTGTTGAGTTTTTTTCTGACATTTTTCTGTAATTTCATCAATAAACAGTTTGGTTTTAGCAAACAAGAAGCGTGTCACATATAAGATTTTATTGGTCTGTGTAAACTTTCTGCAAAACCTTTACATGCAAAGTCATTTGCAAACATACATGTTTCAGCTTCATGCACTATCTATGTACAAATACAGAGATTAATAAAGAACATTCCACTGAATTGGCAGAACCAAGAAGACAGCTACGAATTTACCTCAGAGAGAAGCCTGTATTTTTCATTTGAATGATTTATTTATTTATTTTTTAAACATTTTTTTTTTTTAGGATCATTGTGTTGTGATCACAGCAGCGGATGTAGCAGAGTAGGACTGGAGGAAAATCGGAGTCACCGCCACTTCGGGGCATCGATGTAAACAAGACACTGGAAAGCTTCAAATGTGCAAGTACACGGCTTCTCAGTGGAACGCTGAGATTAACCGTGGTTCTGCTACGGATCAGAGCTGAACACGCTCCTATGCTGATGTGCTCTGTTGATTATTTGTCAATCCTGTGGATGCTAAGGAACCATTTGATCCAGATCACATCATAGTCATGCGGAGGATGACCTCTGGTTCGGTCTATAAAGAATCAGTAGGAATGTTATAGGGAAAAGTGTAAACATCAATGGAATTACAATAGCATCTATCTGTTACAAAGTATATATATCTATATATATTTATGTATTTATATCTTGAACCACAAGACATTTCATGCATAGGATTTTTGATGGTGTTTTTGCCTTGACATTGGCACCACTTGCAGACAGCTGTATAAATTGAGGTCATTCCACTTTGTAAGGTGTGCTTTCCTCGATTTGCTGTAATTAGTGAACAAACACTCACCAAAGCCTTGGGTGATGGTGGGAGTTTGGCAGACGGAGGTGTAACGGGGCCTTGTTTTGTGCAAAGGGGGGTAACGGTTGGAAGGTGGGGGGTCAAAGTGGGCCATGACTGCCCCAGGCACATGAGAGTCACAAGCACAGTGCATGCAAGTAGAGCTGCACATACTTTCAACATGACTTGTTCCGTCATCTCTTCTCTGTAGATGCAGCAGCCAAAGTCAGGATTGGGATGCCTGTATGAAACTTGACCGTGTGCATTCGGTGTAAACAGTGCAGTAAGAAAAAAAAAAAACCTCTGAGCTGTCAGAGTGAACCGCAAGCTTTTTTTTTTTTCTCAGAAGGAGCAGAGGTAGCAGGACAAAATTCTTCTTTTTTTCTGCCAGCTCTAAATACATCGAATCAAAACCAAACAAAATAAATAGATAAAACTTCTTCATCATAACACATAGATATTATTGTCCCACAAAAGAAAATTCACAGCTTGAATAACATTACAGAAAAACTCTTGTTAAACTATAGAGTTCTGCTAGAAGCCACTGATTGAAGAGGAAACTAGCTCACGGTCCACTCACGTGTGTTCGTATCACTTGTCTAGCCTAACCTGAGCAATGTATCAGTATGTAAACATTTCTTTGTGGAAATATACAATATGTTCAGACAGCTGACTTTTTTTTTTAGGTGCAGCTGTGTGTTTTCATGGAATTAGACGTGCTTATGTTCTACATGACGTAAACAGCTGTTTCATGAAAAAGTCCAAATTTTGAAGTCGAACGCGGCTTTCATGCATTTGAATGATTACTTTTGACCTCCAGTGCTGCAATATATTGCTTTTCTTTTTCTTTAGAGAATAATGTGCCCAGTTTAAAGTATTACTAATCATCACCGACAGGTTTGAGGGTCTTTTGTGCAGCTGTTTGATGGGAGATGTCTTGGTTAGATGATTGAAAATCATTCTTATTGTGATTTCTAGTCTCAGCACAGGCAGAGAAAACAAGAAAGATGTGCCAAATAAGACGGGAACGGACAAACAGGAGCCTGTGTGGTGATCATATACAGGGAGATGAGTGCAAACTAATGGAAGGAGGTTAGATAGGAGCCAGTGCTGTACAGTTAATCACTAGCAACGTGATTCTCGTTTAGCAGGGTGTGCCAACGCTCAATCTTCTTGTCCTTATTCTTCAAGCACTCATACCAGTGCTTCAGTCTCTCCCCTTTGGCGGTGATGCCGAGCTGACACCCACCTGTCAGGAAAAAGGGAGTGGAGGTTGGAAAAAAGCAGGTGATCAGGAGAGATTTGTTATTTTTCTTTACTGCATAAATGCTGTGACTCGGATAAAAAAAAACATTTACCTATGTAATCGTTGGACTTGCCGATATCATAATCCCACACAGAGATATCTAATGTCTTCTTGGCCAGTTCACTGTGTTTGATGTCAAAACTGAACTCCTAAAATTTGATCCAAACAGAGAAGAAATTCATTAGACGCAGATATTTTCTAAACTGGATTAGCTAAGTTTATTATTATTCTACGTCCTTCCAAACCTCATTAAACTCGGGGTTTAAAGTCCTCTTCTTGATTTGTGTTTTGCACTTGCCCTTCTTCCCCATATCAGGTTTCAAACATCTGCAAAGAAAAGTCATATATACTGTTTCTGAAGTCATTAGCATACAGTGTGAGATGTTCTTAAATTTATTGGGTTTACCTACATTTTAACATATGGATCAGAGTAGCCATTAGCGTCCATGGCAGCCAGGTGAACGCAGCGGACGACCCCCACGATGAGACGATTCAGCTGGGTGCTGTACATGAGGGAGATCAGAATCCGGCCACGCTCTTCTGTCTCTGTGCCATCTTTCCCCGACTTAAACAGAACAGAAGGAGGAAAAAGAAGTGAGCAAGATTGATGATAATGAAACCTCTTGAGGAATCTGTCCAGTTTAAACATGCTCGGGAAGCAGTCATTGCCTCATCTTCGTAGAGCGCGATCCCTCTGGCTGTTCCAGCTGTCGCGGTTCTCTTCGTCTGTGACGGGGGAACAACATTACACCAGGTCAATAAGAGATTCTGACAAGTAAAACAAGGATTGTTTGATTTTTGATTTTTTTTTCTCTCTTTCTGGATTGTCTCACTCACAGGCACGACTCTTTCTAAACAGACATTAAAGTTTTTCTTCTGATTCATCTTCAGTTTCTTCAGCGCCACCCGAGTTTCTCCAATAAACTCATTGTGCCCAAACTTGTCTTCATCACACACGGAGACCCTGTGAAATTCACCCAGAAAAAAAATGATAATTATGTTAATAAACGTGTCATCAAAGAGGGTGATTGGAGTACAAAGGTGTGAGGTTAATGAGCCACCTGAGGGTCTTGCGCTGCATGTCCTCATCTGTTAAGCCGTGATAGGTGAGCGTCTCGTTCCACACGGGGTTGCGGGTGTTTCTCAGGGTCTTTGTACGCAACTTGTTAGACTGTGAAATACCACATTGATCGGGAAAAGTAATTAACACTTTCCAGACACCATCGTCTAAACACCTATTTGGCTATTTCAGATGCCCACAAGGTGTCAGACTTGAGCTATCAGAGAGGCTTTTTCTCAACCCAAAATGTGTAAATCTTTCTTTCTTTTTGAAAAGATGACATAAAGTTACTAAGTCTTCCAAAGAAAATCAAACTTAAAAGTAGGACAGGTGTGATTTTCACCTTACTAGCCCCTGGCAGCAGATGGAGCTTCACATAAGGATCTGCTAACCCGTTTGAGTCCATGGGTTTCAGCCCCTGAGAAGAAAAAGAGCCAAGAGTTAATGAGATCACAAACAATAGAAAGCAATTAAACTAAAGTGCCATTCAGGAGCTTTTCAACATCAACCACTTGATGGAAATCGTCCCTCCGTGTGCGAGAATGAGGGCATCGGTGGTACCTTTCCTTTGATGATGCTACAGTGGAGGCTGTTGCTTTCCTGTTCATAGAAAAGACTGAACTCCAGAGAACCCAGAGTTGCTGAAAGAGACCCAAAACAGCCATGATGTTAAACCAGGAGACAGTAAACCTGCTCTTAAGTAATTCAAAGTATAACTGTAGGGCTTTTCTTGTAATTAAACAAATCTCATCTTGTGAATTAAAGCGTGAATAGGGCCAAAAAAAAAATCTTCATCTTCCCTTGTGAGATATTAACAGGCTTCTATTTACCTTAATATAAACATAAAGATAAAATTAGAAACACAAAACATCTAATAAATAAATACTCAAGACTCCATGGAAAACATTCAGTGTTGGAAGAAATAAAGATTGAGAGACTGCCTACACAGATTTTCTTTGGAGGAGTATTTGCAGAGCTTGATGCTCAGGGACAAAATAATCAAATGTGCTCTGTTAATTATCCTAAAATGACTATTAACTCGTTCATGCTTAGATTCACCACTAATTGCAACACAATGTTCCTTTTGATAATAAATAGAGGCCAAGTGAGCAACTCTGTGTGGCAAGTGGCTTGAGCTAAACATTCATGTTAGAATCTGACTGAACAACGTGATGCGAATGCATGTGCACGCTGGCATAATTAAAATGCTGCTGGGAATGAACAGTATTGTACTTAAGCTGATTGCACATGATTGCACAAACGTGTGTTATCAATCAAAAGGCAGAAAAATATCAAGTAACCCATCAGCAAGTTGAGACCCACCTTTTGTCACCTTCACATCTCTTTAGAGAACAAGCACATCTAACTATTTCTGCCATGTTCCCTCCGGGGAGCAGATCCAAAGGGAATTTATAACCTGTTGAATTTCAAATTATCTGCACAGCTCTAAAGACCTGAACCTAAATAAAAAAATAAAGCCCATTTTACTAAGATGGAATTAAGTCATTTTGCTGCTTGAGGCTAAAAACTTGGATAGACTGGTTCCATTTTAGTGATTGTAACAGAATTTATGGACAGTCTGTGACTGGCTCGTGCATCATGGGTTTCTCCAGTCTAGATTTGTATATTGCAAACAGTGATTCTCATTAAGACATTATATTAAACATTGAGCATGAACTGAAATTTTTATTTGCCTTTACTGAGGGTGAAAAACGGCAAACAAACAAAACCAGATTGATCTTCAGATGCTGCACTCACTGGCTTCATCAGAGTCGTAGTCGTTGACCTCATCTTCCTCCTCGGCTGGGGGAGGCTGCTGTCGGGGGGGAGGCTGCCTCCTGTCCTCCCTCACTGTAGGAGGGGCTCTCGGCTCTGCTGCACCAGAGGCATAACCGCCTCTATCTCCTACTACAAGACCTAAAATCAGATTCCATATCCTGAGTCAGCACAAATTGACACAACCATAGGGGAAATATTTGGATCTGCATTTCCGTTCAGGCAGCAAGCAAACGCTTCCCTGTTGTTTCTCACCCTGCTGGGCCACAGCAGGCTGTGGTCTGGAGCTCTGTACGGGCACCATCTTCTTCATCATCACCGCACCACCCTGACCCGCCTCCTCAGGGCCAACCCCGCCTGTGGTCATGCGCACAACGGGTTTAGGAGCCACAGGTGGGTAACCAGCTCGGCCCTGAGGCTCTGCAGCTAAAAAAACATAAATAAATTAAGCACAGAGACTCACAAAATGCAAATAAGGGGGAAATGCATAATCACCCTACTTTAAGACTTCACTGCAGTGGAATCTGTAACGCTGCCAGGTCCTTCTGGATACTTTTGATGTTGCAGATTTTTTGTTGCAGAGGAGCTGACCTACATAATCTACAAGAATAAGTGGCAGCTGTAGTCTAAACATGCAGCAGCCTGACAGTCAGCTGACCTGTCAGTGTAACCCCGAGTTTGTTACATTATACATGCAATTAGAGTGAGAAATGAAACTGTTTGACTCATGTGTCCAGCACCAGTTGGATGCTCATTTTAAGCCCAATCTTTGCAAAAGTAAGTGGAACCTCGAAATTTGGGAAGCAGACAGAAGGTCTTAATGATGCAATAATAAGTAGGGATGCATGATGGGAGAAAGCTGAAGGGGCTGTACCAAGATCTGTAAAAACACTTTGATATAAAAGTGGTCAATACTAATTAAAAACAAGCAGTAACACTTCTAGTTATGATCTTTTAGAGTTCTGAATGTGCCAACGGAGAGTTTTGCAAGTAATGATTGGATTGTTGTTTTATACTGGTGGCACTTATAAACTGAAAACTTCTCTCTTTCCATGCATTACTCTGTGTCAGTTTGGCAACTGCATTGGGAGTGGTTTGTTTTTCCTTTTTAACTTCACAGCGTATAGGAGCTGACGGTGACTCAGCACATGTTGAAATAAAAGTGACAAGCCTTTCAGTATAAAAGCAACCATGAGCCTGTTTCCTGGTTATTTCAAGTGGCTTACGCTGCAAAGAGACCATTTAAATTTAGCAATAGCCAATTCCATGTGAAGTAATGCCAAAGGAAAATATTTATGTATATTTTTGTGGACAATACAGTACGGATTATTTCAGTTAATGATAACACACAGTGGAACTGTCATCAGAGCCCTTTTTATGTCATATGCCCATTTTTGCATTAATCTGACAACAGCTGAGTGTGTTTTTGATTACTACAAACTCACAGCTGAGGGGGATTCAACAGATTGCAGAAATACAAATAAATAAATAGCAACACTCCTAATTTTCCTCCTCCGTGATGTAACCAACATAATTAATTGCAGTTACTAGTCTTTTTTTTTCATTGCATTCAAGTCAAATAAAGGAAAGACAACGTTGATTAAATGCATTTGAGCTGCAGCTGAAGACGTGCTTTCTGCCTGATGATGTGTTTTATTTCACAACAGCTCCCATTAACGCTGCCTGTTTGTTAACGTAATGTGAATTCTGATGATCTGAGAAAACTGTATCTGTTAAAAGACTTGTAGCGTGGCGGCCCAGCTTCTCAGCTGTGACCATGTGTCATCAGTGAACGTAGCTGCAGTGCAAGGTGCGGCCACCGGTAATAAAAGTGGGAATTAAATCAAATGGAAATTAATCACTAACTTAAGAACCAAGATGGCTGAGATTAAATATAAAAGGCTTTGTGTAATACATGATTTTAAATTGTGAGTATTTTAATGTGAAATCCGATCTGCTTGTTTGAGGGATTTTTTTTTTAGACTGGGTTTTTCCACGCATGTCTTATTCTGGAATTAAAATTAATATATGCTTTAATATATGCAACAAAAAAAAACACTTGCCTGCAGCTTGTTGCCCGGAAGAAGGGGCTTTATTTGGACCTTAAAAAATACATATTAAAAACAAATGATCAAAAAAGGAACCTGTCAAATGCCAGAAGGAGATGGAAGCTGAAGGTAACAGTGTCTACCTGGAGGCTGAGGCTTCTCAGAGCCTGCTGGCTTCTGCAGGTCTGCAGCTTCCTGAGCACCTGCCTCTTTTGGTTTAGACAACGGCATGGGTGACGGCAGGAAATGCTTGGGAAAGCCTTTGAAGAACCAGGCACCAGACCTTTTCCATACCTGAGAAGACAAAGCAGAAAAGATGCAGTACGGGTTTCATCACTTGGCTGGGGGCGTTTCAAACACTCACCTCTCGCTGTTCTCTGCAGATCTTGCACAGCCAAACAGCACGAGGCCGACTGCCACACTGTGTACCACACTTAGTACACATGTTCTATACAAAACAAGAAAGTAAAGATGGCAACTGTTCACTTTTTTTTAACAAATGCACAATTCATATACAGTGAGGGACAATGTTGTCTCAACTATAAGAAGCATTTGAGCAGAGGAGAGGTTCGTTTGTGTTTTAATTCGTTACCTTTTTGCAGTCCTCACACACGACTGAGCTGACCCCAGGTGAGCCCAGCTGCTCCCCACACACGAAACAACGGGAAACTCCATCCCCACACACGGTCTTCTTCATGTCATCTAGGCGGTTTATCAGGCGCCTGCAGCAGCACAAAGTCAAATCTCTCCAAAGGTTCAAAATTTAACCAGCTCCAACCTGAGATTTTGTTTTAGATCAGTTAGAGAAAAAGAGCTTTTTTAGAAATGCTCACCCAATTCTCTCCTGCTCCATGGCCTCCATTTTCTCAGCACGGGCAATTACATTGTTTATAATCTCCTTCTCTTCATCTGTCAGGTCAGGACCAGAACCAGAACCAGGTTGAAGGGTCCAGTTCCCCCTGTCAGTCAAAATGAGTTTACAGTTGAGAGGAAACACATTCTAATGTTTAAATGACGCAAATTTAACGATCATGCATTAGTCACACATCAGAAACAGACAACAGGAACATTTAAAAGGATTTTTTTTCTACTTACTGCTCTTTATCGCTGTGTCATAGATCACAAGCCAGAAGCAGATGTGGGTGAAACAGAGCACGACACTGTTAAAAGGATTTTCTCAATCAAGACACACAGAGACAAAAATGTTCTGACAACTACCCTCACCTGGCGTGCGTGTTCCTCTGCCTGTCGTTGGACACCCAGCGACCCGAGCCGCTGCTCATCACTGTGTCGGTCATGCTGGACGTCTGCAGTTCACAAATAGAAGGACAGAAAAAAACAACTGAAACATGTGAGTTCAGCATTCGGCAGAACGCTCTCGTTAAAAAAGAGGCTCTTTCCAGCACCAGATGTCACAACAATGAAGTAAAATAAACTGACTATTCGCTGATTATCGTTAAGCAAATAAACTTATAAAATCAACCAAAATCTACTATTATTTCCAGAAAAAAAGTCTGCTTGTTGTCTGTGAATTTGCATACCAAGCCTGTAAAATGATTACAGCTTGCAGTGGGAGCATAAGCACGATTCCTGGAGCCAAATTCACAGCTAATCAGTGCCGTCTTATCTTGCCAAGCCTGTGAGAGCAAATAATTTCCACTAACATACCAGAACTGAGCAATAACAGGAAAAAGAAAAAGCCCAAAAGTATATAACTGTGGGTTTGTTTTTAACAGATCTGTAAATAACAAACCCAAAGTTTACTTATACTTACAGTAACAGGAGTTACTTTGACGAGAGGGGGCTGTGGGTGTATCGAATGGCGCTATACACTTTTAATAAACAAAAGTTTCTTATGCATCAGTGACCAAAGAGGAATAATGTGGCGTGGTAAATTCACATCCAGCAACTGGTTCCAGTATGAACCCAAATATACCATGTTGCTCTGTTATTACTTAGCTGATAGAACTGGGTGAGTGTTTGGGCTGTAGTTATGAGGTCGGTTTAAAAGTTTTTGCCCCACCCACCCGTCCATTGTGTGCAGACTAAAAGGTCCAGTGTCACTGTGGCTAAAGGGAAGTGTGATGAAGGTGTTATTGGAGTATTTAACAGTTTGAAGATGAAAGATGCTGCAGCTGTTTGTAAGTACATGTGAGGACAGTCTGAGCAGAGTGATGATGATTACAGAAGGAAACAGCGAGTGCCCTTTGAATTCGATACACCATCGCTGTAATTCAATCCCAGAGTGATGGGGTGAGGATGATATGAAGACATCAACAGAAAATATGGCAGGTCTGCTGTGTGTGCATGTGTCTGCATGCTCCTCTTTAGCTGACTTCAGGCTGCTTGGTGCCTCTGCCAGACTCTGCACAGAGGGATGCTGCAGCCTCAGTGTGTCCTGAGGGAAAGTGGCAGCATTCAAGAGAGACCAGCAGACTCCAAAAACAGAACCAGCTAAAAGCCTCTCTAGAGCTTCAGATATTAGGAGTTAAGATATTGTGATGGATGAGAAGAGTGCTTATCGTATATTAGCGAATAGCAGGAGAGCAGCAGCGAGGAAAGTCTAATGATGGTATGAAAAGGAAAAAAAATCAATGCATTTCACTCACATTCAGCAATGAAATAATGCTCTCAACCCCCGAAAAACTGAAGGAGGAACAAGGAGGGGCTGTCCCACTGCTTCCCTACTGAAGTTCTTTCTATCATGCAACATATTTAGGTAAAACACATTTGGGTTCTGCTAATCAGCAACAAATGTGCTGTGCTATCAGTGTACGGCTTTACCCCTCGAGCCTTCCGCTGCATAACGCTAACAGTAAAAACACAGCCATTAGGGTCTTTACATTTTAATTTCTTGTTTGAATTTACTTTTATTCTCTATAAGCTTTATTTTCAGACTGTTTTCTTGCTTTTGTCTTGTTTTCTGCTCTCATCAAACACATGTTCCAGGTTTCTACAGGCAGAACTTCCAGAGGCAGAGGAATGATGCTGACAAGTGGGCCACACAGATAGCTGCATCAAGATCCCATTTCGTTTCATTTTATATCTTAATATGCTTACTACCTTTGAATTGCAAGAAGTCTTTTTTTTCTACATTTCCAGGAGCAACAGATCACAAAAAGTTTCCAATCCTGCTTTTGTCTCATGTTTGTTCTTCATATAGAGACAGATGGAAGGCAGCATTCAGAGTCGGACCGAGACTAGCCTGCATTACCACTTGGGAGAAAGTCAGAAGTCTGGCAGTCTCAAGTCTCAAGTCTCTCTCTCTCTCTCTCTCTCTCTCTCTCTCTCTATCTTACACAGACACACACGCATATCAAAGAACTGCCATTATAAGCCGTGGTGCTAGATGTGAAGAGGTACTTCTCATTATGTAAAAACCAATTATAATGGCCTGTCTTGCTCATAATGTCATATCAGGTCCTGTTATTCTGCAGGTATGACATCACTGCGATCGTTAGACTCCATCCTCTGAGCTACTGAGACTATAAATGCAACAAATCTGCGTCATCTGTGACCCTGACTTGGTGTAACAGTCATCTTTGGGTGTTTTTACCGCCTGTAAAAGATGACTCAGTCAGTTGGTGGATGTGTCTCTGTTGAGTAACGGATAGATTTCTGTGTATTTGTTTATATATACATGTATACATATGTATGTATGTATCATGCAGCAGGATCTCTCTCTGTGTGTCTGTATTGGCTCCCAAACCTCAGGGGCCAGAGGGAAGAACAGATCTATGCACACAACATCTAAAGTACGAGCTACATGCAATCTGTCTGGACACTTTAATGAATCTTCTTATCTTCAAACCATATCAGTCTGTACAGATTCTTTCTATGACTTTCAATAGTTGATTCATTAGTGTAGAATGTGTGAAACAGAGTGGAAAGAGAACCATGTTGTCGTGGTGACAGCTTGACATTCTTGTAAAGATTTTAGGACTTGCTTGAGGAAATGAGATCCGAGGAAAAACAGGCAGAGTGACACCAAGGCAGCGGTGAATTGATAGATTGATCTGACATGGATCATTACGAACAGAACACAAGGGGGATGGGGACAGAGAGAACTTGTCTGCTTCGCACTGAGCTCTAACGAATCCCCCTCCACCCCACCCCAAAAAATACGAAAAAAAAAACAAACAAACAAGATTTAGAGCTCATGTTCTTGTCTTACCATGAAACAAACCATGCTTTAATTAATTAAATTGACATGTGAAACAAAATGTCAAACTGTAACTTCCAATTATCATTTCAGAAACAGAAAGTTTTCTGGATTAGCACAAATGTTTTATCCATTCTTGGTGGGCATGAGGAAAAATGTACAAATTTCAGTCAAGAGTAAATTATAGTAACTTCTACACTTTAGAATAAAAAAAATATGACAATTTAAATGGTTTTTCATAAATGTGACGGTAAGTTTGGCCCATTAGCTACAGGTTGTGAGTCAGAGTCAGAAATTATGATTAAAAACAAGAATTCAATTCAATTAATTTGTTTAATTTAGAGCCAAATTATAACAAGTCATTTGGAAGCACCACACAGAAACAACAAGTACAATTCAACAAGTCCACGTCACACACGTCAACAAGTCAATTCTATACAAACAGTTCAGTCCAAATGTGCATAAAAAACCAACTGGTAGAATGTTTCTTATCCAAGGAACCAGCCAATTGAGTTCAATCATTAATTCAACCCAATCCTCCGTCCTGAGCACAAACTGAGACAGTGGAAAGGAACGGCTCCCTTTTAACAGGAAGAGACCTTCAGCAGAACCAGAACCAGGATGAGACCTTCTGCCTCGACCAACTGACGTCTGAGAGGACAGAAAAGACACAGACAAACACAGAAAAGTTGGACCACAAGTCAAGTCTATAGAAAGGGAAACAGTCAAAGTTAATGACAGTAATAAAAAGTAAATATAAAGATGGAGAGTAAAGACACAAATATAATTAATCAAACTGACAGACTTTTGTTAATCAATAACATTATTTCTATAGAAATATAGACTTTTACTTTAGTTCTTCATGATTTTATGCCGGTTTATGACATTTTTTTCTTTAGTCCACTTTGTTGCTTCAGGTAGTCACACTGCTGACCAAACTCCAGTTCTGCTCTAAACAGCAAACTGTGTCATTTGTCTCATTATTTTTACAATGTGTCCTACTTGCAACGGTATCGATAATAACGACACTCAATTCCATGGCAATAATTCCCTCATCGTCCCCCAGGACGTTCCTGAACTGGGCTAATGAGAATCGGATATCAATGCAAGGCACAACAATTGGTTTCACTTTAACTTCTCTTTCATCTGGCCTCAATTGGTAGTTTGACACCTTGCTGTAAAATTTAATGTTTAATTGAAGACACGTTAAAGCTCTACCCGGGCAAAAATCCAATTATTCACCAGCAGCGCTCATAACTGGCTAATACAGAGTCCCTGCAGACTTGGATCAGCAGTTTCTTCTAAATAACTTTCTGATGTTAAGCAGATGATCGAGTTTATATTCATGTCAGCACAGAAGATCTGGTTCTACATGGGAGTCAATAACCTGGGTGCAACCATGGATTTTTAAGTTTCTGCAAACATCAGTGTTTCTTTATGGACCCAGTAACTACCTCATACAGTTTTTCAGCGTTGAAAAAGAAAAGGTTTGGAAAACAGCTCACCTGTTTTATGTTTTTAGTTATAAATAAACTCGGCCTTCTTGTGATTGTACATTTTGTGAAAAAATACCACATATAATATCTGATCTACAATATCAACTATTATTGAAAAATAAACTCAATAGGAAATAGAGACGGTTGACTTTCTCAACCATTTTTACCTGATGTTGTAGGGTCGTCCAGTCAAGGTGCATGCAGTAGCACCTTGATTGGACGGTTGGGGGAATTCATACCTGGTATGTGATGTAAAAGGTCAAAGAGATCCTCAGTGATGAGGACACCTAAAGAAAAGGTTTTGTGCTTGACCCTCCCATAGGGGCGACGTGAATGAGGGGCTTTCTACCTAAAATCCACGTTCATCTCTTTGTTTCAGTTGACATTAAGAGCAGCGTGTTGTCTCCACATCTACTCACTAACCTCAGCTCTGTAAGATGTTGCATCAGTCTTTACCACCGTTCATTTATAAACAAAATCAACAAGCCAAATTTCACAGCACAGGTGTGTCATTAGGAGCAAACGACTGAGTACATATTCTGTGCTCGGTGATGATGATGGAACATGATGTGGAACAGTTTGCTGTTATTGGTGTGAAATCTGGACTGCAGGCAGGTCAGTTCAGCATCTGGACTCTTCTCTTGTGTATCCATGCTGTTGTAATAGATGCATGTGGTTTTGCATCATCTTGCTGAAACTGAACCCAATGCAGTGACATTCAGTAGATAATCACATGTTTTTAATGTAGTGCTGCCTGAAGACCAGCAAATCATTTGCAGCCAATTCTGACCTTGTTCCTTGTGTACAGAGGTTCCTACTGATTGTCTGAACCACTTGATGATATTATTCACTATAGATCGGGGGATCTTTAAAGTCTTTCTAATTTTTACATTCAGGAACATTTTTTTTTTCAAATTGTTCCACGATTTAAACACTGTTTGATGCAGATTGGTGAACCTCTGCCCATTTTTACATTTGAGAGGCTCAGCCTCTCTGAAATTATCTTTTTATACTCAGTCAATCCCAGTTAAGCTAGATAGTTGTCAAATGTCAAACTTTGGGTTTTCTTTAAGTCACTGTAGCTGTTTTTTTGTTTTACTGCAATGAAATACTTTGTTTTACCTGTAAAATACAACCAATATTTCTCAGATTTGTTGAAATAAAAGAAATCACGATTCATTATTGAATACCAGGTAAGTTGAGGTTCTGGGCATTGACTCCAGGTCTAAGGAGGCTTCTTTGATTTAATCACACAGATTTAGCTTCTGGCGTCTACTGATGTGACTTTAATGACTCAGTGTGAGGAGACAGGATGCAAGAAGCACTAAAAATGAATATGAGAAAGAAACCCACACCCACTTGCACGGCTAAGCTTTAGACGTCCTCCAAAAAAGACTGTGAGATAAAAACACATTGTGCTTTTGGACCTGAGCGAGGTCGTAAAGTAATGCGACTCACAAAGCCCTCTACTGCACAACAAACTCATCACTCAGCATTTTTTAATTATTTACAACCCTCAACCACATGGCCTTTCACTCTGAGTAAGTTCCCCTCTTTAAGGCATTAGTGCGTGCCTTATGTACCTTACAGTGGATTTGGGACACACACACTCAGTCAGACAGATTGAGAAACCCTGTTTTGAGTAACACTGTGCATGTTAGTCTTTTAGGTCTGCAGCACTGACAAATTATCGACGTTTCCACGCACACAATGGTGCTGACGGAGACCATCTGTGGAGCCATCTGTGAGGACTGTTCACCTCTGAAATGTGAGAGAGTTGTAACAGTTATTATAACACACAAATACATTCTCTCTGCAGGCACGAATCCAGGTCCTACCTCGCCAAAGAGCAAACAGGAAAGACCATCCAGTGACCAACAAACTACCGTGCTGTTACCCTGCAACAAAGGTTGGCTCTGTTTTGAGAGCCTACATAAGGAGGGGGACAGTTTTCATTCTATAATCTACACAACACACAGATTATCAGACACACTGTATATCTCAAGTCCATTGATTTTTTTTAGTCATAGCCTTATTTTTGGAATTAGAGTATTCCTAAAAGAAAAGCTTTAGGACATGAAGAACTAAATTAGGTGCACTCTGGCCAGAGCCTGCAGCCAGTCTCATATTTGTGAGGCTGATGGTGATTCATCTTTGTATGCCCTGGAGGTAAGAGGTGGGACTTTCAGAACCGACTGCTGATGCCTCGGTCAATCAAGCTGCTTTAATTTCTTCCATCTTATTGCTGCGAAACGAGTTCCAGACAGAGGGATTAACTCAGGGCAGCAAGGGTCACCTGTAAAGACAGTCTGGATCTGATCTTTACTAACTTTAAATAACCTACAGCTGAGGGTCTGCGGGGACACACCACATGATGGCTATGATTCACACACATTTCAGCTGCACAATACCAGAATTCTCCCTGTCCTGCAGGTGTTTTTGATTCACAAATTGTTTCGAAACCTTTGAAAAATGCTTTGGACTAAAAACTCAAATGTAAATTCTTTTAGCGAGGAATTACAAAATGTAGTATAAGCTAAATCACACAGATTAAACAAATAGGCTGGAATTCATAGATTCATCCCAGTTCTGTTTTGGATATTTAATTGTTTGTGCCCTCAGAGGGAATATTGTTTAAAGGCCACATTAATTACCTCTGTCTTTTCCAATATGCCACACTGCTTACGCAGATCTAATCACCAGTTTTAGAGAGGCTAGCCAATCGATTCTCATCTAGCGCTCTGAAAAATTTGAGGATGAAGCCACTCCCTTCTCAGCCACAAATACTAGAATAATGCATCTTCTGCAACAAAGTTATGCAGAAAAACCAGCAGAAATTTAGAGCGTGACATAAGATTTAGGCTCAAAGTTCCCTGTGAGGATTGTAGAGACTTCATGCCTCTTTATCAACTGTGACCATGGTAACAAAAAAAATCAAAAGATGACAAAATTGGATTAAATGCTTTGTGTGTATGTTTGTGTGCATACATGTGCACAACTTGTATATCTATACCAAATCTCTACACATGAAGAACAGGTTATGATTGCAGCAGTATGCTTAGAGAAGAAGACATGCTGAAGACACGGGATTACGGGTCCACTCGTCGAGCATCTTCCAGCTTTAAATAATGCATTTAGTGTGAAAAACACTCACTTCGTTCCTCCATCAGGATTTACCTAAACATGCATGTCTTCAAAAAGCTCTCCGTCTCTTATTTTAACTTGTTCTATGTGACAAACCTTTGTTCTTTCTCCTTCTACACAGAAAACATCGAGAGGCTGAACGAGATGAAAAGACACAGAGAGAGAGATGTACCAGCATATGGATGTCGTCCAATCACTATACTGTGGTTGTTCATGTGAGAAGAGGCAGCTGCAAAAAAAAAAAAATCACTCGGAGTGTTCATTCAGTCTTTTCTCCCCTCCCCCATTTAATCCTTGCGCTTCAGGTCTGGAGTTGGAGATGGTGGAACTGGGAAACAGAACCCAGCTCAGTTCTTGTAATTTTATGATACGTCATAGTCAGTGAACTCATGTGGTCTCGGACCTCTGTGCAATACTGCACGGGTGCAGGACTCTCCATAACATCACAACGAGTAAACGAGTGCACCACCTGTCCAAGAAGCACAGCTGGACTCGAGAGCTGCCCTGCCCACATCAGCATTCAGAGAATCCACTGATGGGTTGTGTTTTCCCTCCTGCTTGCACATCAAGCCTTCACTTTTATTAAGAAAATAATCATAAAAAAAAAATTCAGCAGCAACGCCCAGTGACTGCAACAAGACTATCTCAAAAATAACTGACAAGGTCTGCTTCCTTATATTAGATCTGCAACAAGGAAGCAGCGCTGCAGCAGGAGAGCTGCCAGGCTCAGGTTTGGCTCTGAACAATCTTGTGGGGGCATTAAAACGTAACCCATTTCACCAGGAATTGCATTTATTGTCCGTCACCCATGAATAAACTCAGTTTATAACCCGAACACGTCAGCAGATGAATAGGTGTGTGTTGCAGCCTCTGTTACAGTGAAAAATGTTCTTTTTTTCTAAAAATAGAAATCCAATCAAATGTTCATTTACATTACTGACAGCAGCAGATTCATGCACTCAGAATAAAATGTTTACACTCACCAGCCTTCTGTTTCCCCCCACTCTAATCAAACAATAACTGGCTCATAAAGACAATGAAATTTGTTGCATGAAATTAGGGCTGTGAAATATGTTCCGTCCTAACAGATGATTCACTCTCCCTCTTTCTTCTCAATGAATTTTCTGCATTCATTCAACTTGGAGAATGTGTTTTTTCTCATGCACAGTAACCGGCAATAGATCAGACATCAAAAATACATCTGAAAAACATTTTTCTGGGTGATGCAATGTTTATAAAACCTTGGAAACAGATAGTAGAGCCTTACCTGAGAATCCAGCCCTGCCTCTCTCTCTCTTTCTTTCTCTCTCTCTCTCTCGGTGCTGCTGTCAGGGACTGATGCAGACTCTAGATTTCTGTGGATCCGACCACAGTGTTTGTCATTGCGCACGGTGCCTGTCACTAAAAACCGTGCTTGGAGGAGTTGTCTGTTGCTGTGTTGCTTGAGGCTCCGCGGATCACCACCACCGTGCGTGGGAACTGCTCTTCTATTCTGCGTGGAAGCTGGTTGGAAAGCCCTTGGTGCCGTGGGAAGGAAACCCCTGGATCTGAAGTGATAACACAATGATGCTCAAGTGGGCTGTCACCACCTGATCCAGTTTTCTTTATAAGAGTCTAAATTTATCTCACCATTCAGGCGCCGATGATGAGAAATCACTGTCGTTTTTAAATGATTACGTAGGCGCAGTGGTTACGTAGGGTGTCTGTGCGCTGTATCATACAGAAAACGAACCTAATATGGTTTTTATTGTCTAATTTACTTATTTTCTCTTCAGTTGTTTGCAATCTGTGACTATCTTATTATTTGTGTGTATTTTTTAGTTGTTTTGTGTTATTTTCCTGCGCTTTTTTAGCCTAAATTCTGGGATCTTCTGCATTTCACACATTTCACATTTTAAGTTTTCATTCACAGTATATCACGACGGTGGCTTTTATTTGGAAAAATAAAATAAAATAAAACCTCAAATAAGGAAAAACAAAAGTACTAATAATAACGAGTGTCTCGATATCATGAGCGTTTTGTTTTCTTTGTACTAAGGGTTGATTTTGCATGTACTGTATATACAACAGATGCGTTGCGCCATCTAGCGGCTGTGGTGTTTATTACAAAAAAGGGATTTGGGTTTGCGTGTAGCTTTGTCAATGTCCTTCCAAAATTTGGTTTAGTCGATGCAAGATCATATGAGTAAAAATAACATGCTTTAACAGAAACTTACCTGTTTTTTCCACAGTTTTTCTGCACGTTTATCCCAAAAAATAAAAGAAACAGTAAGAGAAGCAAAATCATTCAATCCTCGTTTTTTCTTGTTTGTAAATTCAAGACGATCTAGTTAGGAATATTTTTAATTTACTTTTGCGTTTTAATGCGACATAACTTTTTAATATCCCTACTAACTTAGTTTACTAAGTTACTAAGTTTATTCTCTTTAAATGAACGAGATGTTTTAGCTTGTCGTATTTTTGCATGACACACGCTAGCGGCCGCGTTTTTATTTATTAATTATCATAATAAAACGAATCAGCATAAACCTCTAAACATGAAGTGTACTTTAGTTGCATTCTGGCGCGTGACACACGCTTGCCTTTAGTCACGTGACTAGCTTCTTGTCGGAAGTCACCTGATCTTCTGTGTTGCTGTAAAGTAAAAAAATGGCTGCCCATCTGTCCTACGGAAGAGTAAATTTAAACATATTAAGAGAAGCCGCACGAAAAGAGCTTCGAGAGTTTTTGGACAAATGCGCCGGAAGCAAGGTGAATAAACTTTATCGATATTATTTCCACAAACAGACGCGTTTTATGCTGAATAACGAATAATGTTGTTGCTCTATAGGCCATAGTTTGGGATGAGTATCTGACTGGACCCTTCGGACTGATAGCTCAGTACTCTCTCTTGAAGGTAAACACCCAGTTTTACTGAAAATACAGTTAAATAAAAGTCCCAAGTTGTGGTTAAATAAACTTTGTGTTTCAGGAACATGAAGTGGAAAAGATGTTCACCCTGAAAAGTGGCAGACTTCCTTCTGCTGATGTCAAAAACATCATCTTCTTCGTTCGTCCCAGGCTGGAGCTTATGGATATCATTGCTGACAATATAATCAGGTGCTTTTAAATGTGCTTCATGCTTTTAACATCGTCTTCTCTCCCACATTTTGAAAACTACATCTATCTCCACCTTTTCAGTGAAGACAAGGTGCATTCATCAAGAGACTTCCACATCTTGTTTGTTCCTCGGCGGAGCATGTTGTGTGAACAGCGACTGAAGGAGCGAGGTGTGCTGGCCTCTTTCACCAACATTGATGAGTATATCTTGGACCTGATCCCTTATGATGGAGACCTGCTTTCCATGGAGTATGAAAGTGCGTTTAGGGTAAGTTGTTGCACGACTCGTGCGAGCCACGAACATCAGAACACCTTCTCTCATATTTATTCTTCCTTTGATATGATTCAGGAGTGTTATCTGGAAAACGACCAGACCAGCTTGTACCACACAGCCAAAGGCCTCATGACCTTGCAGGCGCTGTACGGTACCATCCCTCAGATTTTTGGGAAAGGCGACTGTGCTCGAGTGAGTTATTCATAAACATCCGATTGACAGAAGCGAAAGACTGTTTTCTGACAATCACATTCTCTACAGCACGTCGCCAACATGATGCTGCGGATGAAGAGGGAGTTAGCAGGCACCCAGAATCCAGTTCTGCCGGTGTTCGATACGCTTCTCCTCCTGGATCGTAACATCGATCTGCTCACCCCTCTGGCCACACAGCTAACCTACGAAGGTCTCATCGATGAGATTTACGGAATAACTAATGGTCAGAAAACGCACCAGATGTATTTTAAATCAGTTTAATTGTTGATGTTCAATCTGAAGTTTCATTTGCTCCGTGTCTCAGGGTACGTGAAGCTCCCGCCTGAGAAGTTTGTGCAGAAGAAACAAGGAGAAGCAAGTAAAGATTTACCCACAGAGCCCAAGAAGTTACAGCTCAACTCCGCAGAAGAACTGTACGCTGAAATACGGGACAAAAACTTCAACGCTGTTGGAGCGGCGCTCAGCAAAAAGGCCAAAATTATCTCTGCTGCCTTTGAGGTGACTTTTTACAGTTTTCCTTGCTGAAATATAACTACAGAATAATATTACATCAGAACACCTAATTATGGCAATATTAGCTTAATAATAAAAATACTGTAAATAAACAAGTTTATTCCTTTTGTTGTTTTTATCTAACAACTGTCCCCAAACGTTTTTGCATCACAGGTTTAATATCAAACAAGAGTTTCACAGACTGGAAACAAAATAAAACGATACGACCGGCATAAAAACTTTGGTATTAAATTAATTTATTAACAAAACTCTAATGTGTCCTCAAACCTACCTGATCACATCCTGACTAAAACGTAACATTAGTAATGTCCTCTCTGCCCCCTCATGCTCTCTGGTTAGGAAGTTTAAACATGCCTTCAAAATAAGATACACCAAAAACAAATATAAAGTGTGTCAAATATAGAACTCGGTGGGATCCCTGAGCCTGTTTCTCTGTAATGGAGGATGTCTTAAACATACTTTTAAGGTTGTCGTTATTTGGGATTTTCAGCAGTTTTTATGAGGCTTGGTACCGGAAAATCACTTGTTAGACTTGTTAAATCTTATTTTAAGTGGGTCTGTTAAATGAAGTCTTAGGCTCTTCTTCTGCCTTAAAAGTCAGTGAGTCATAGACAGATGTAATAAAGAGAATCCAGTGATTAGTTTCAAAATAAAACATTGTTCAGACTCAGATGATAAATAGAACAAATATATTAGAAGTTAATCATTCTGGCCTATGAATGACTTTTAGAGGTAAGGAATTTTTTTTTTTTTTTTTTTACTAACTTCTGTATACAAATTTCTACCAGCTCTAATTTAACTTTAATTTCTTGTTTCTTAGGAACGTCACAATGCAAAAACGGTGGGAGAAATAAAGCAGTTCGTATCTCAGCTGCCTCACATGCAGGCTGCACGGAGCTCACTGGCTAATCACACGTCCATCGCTGAGCTGATAAAGGACATAACCAGTATGTTTTACATTCTTACTTATATTTATGTTTATACGTCTTTTTTTTTAGAAGCCAAAAATCTAGAACCCAGTAAAATCCTGTGATTAATGTTAGAAAAACACCTCTGCTCCTGGTAAAGTAGGTAAATTATGTGAAGATGTTTAAAACAGGTTTTATAAATTATCTTAGCAACAACATTCCTCTTTTCTCTCAGTGTAAATATTAAAATGTTTCCTGTTTCAGCGTCTGAGGCCTTCTTCGATAACCTCACAGTGGAGCAGGAATTTATGACGGGTGTCGATACGGACAAGGTCTTCTTCTCCACCTATAAGCATGAATAAACATTGTTCTCAATTGGAAAGTTGCATCTTAACTAAAACAACCCCCACTTTACAGGTGAACACGTACATAGAAGACAGCATTGCTCAGAAGGACCCGTTGATCAAGATACTGCGTCTGGTGTGCATGCAGTCGGTTTGTAACAACGGGCTCAAGCAGAAAGTGTTGGACTACTACAAGAGGGAGATACTCCAGGTGGAGTCAAGTTCCAAATCACTGTGAATTGTTATTTTATTGTCCATATAATATTTTTATATTTATCATTACTTGATTTTTGTATTTTATTTTGTAAAGACCTATGGCTATGAACACATCCTAACTTTAAACAACCTTGAGAAGGCCGGTCTTCTGAAGCCGCAGACAAACTCACGAAATAACTATCCAACTATTAGAAAGACCCTCAAACTGTGGATGGAGGACGCGAATGAGCAGGTGGGAGATGCGTGGTGTCTGTGCGGTATCACGTGTTGCTTTGGATCTTCTTCATGTTTCATTTGTGCTGTTTTTGTTACGTCCGCAGAATCCCAATGATATCTCGTATGTGTACAGCGGCTACGCGCCGTTAAGCATCCGACTGACTCAGGTGTTGGCGAGGCCCGGCTGGCGCAGCATTGAGGAGGTGCTGAAGATGCTTCCTGGCCCGCACTTTGAGGAGAGGCAGCAGCTTCCGTCTGGATTTCATAAGAAACGTACGCACAGCTCTGGTTTTCCAACACCTTAAAATACAGACATACGTTAATTTATACAGACTTCAGACGGCAGCTTAGGAAGGAAATGCACAGATATACAGTATGTTTAAGCAGCATGATGGTTCTAAACCAGTCCAGGAATATAACAGCACAGTGTGGGAATAGTGTCAGTCTCGGCTGAAATGTCCTCGAGTGTTTTTAGCATTTAAGCGTCAATAGTGGTTTTATCTCTCCTTCTCTCTCTTTGGATTTTTAATAGAATTAAATAGATAGAGGTTTCTTTTTTCCAGGTTTTGTTCTCTTATCTTGAGGTTGACCAAGCATGTTTAGTTTTCAGCTAAAGTTGCCATAGAGACGCCCCAGTTGGATGAGAGCTGTTTTTTTGACACTGAAAACCCTGGAGTTCAACCCTGAGTTACCGCGCTGAGACATTAATCCCACTGCAGAACCCAAACAATCACCTGCCTGCTGTTTGCAGATAAGACACAGGCTTTTATTGGGCAAAGGGAAACGTTAAACAGGACAAATTGATGGCTGTGAGTTGACGATGCAGCAGAGACACTGTCAGTGTTTGTGTGTTAAAGGCATGTTGTTTGATCTGAGTGATTGCCTGCATTGTCCCTCAGCTGCCTGATTCATTTATTTTGGAAGTGATTGGTGTGAATAAGAAATATAATTAGATGAGTTAATTAGACCTACAAGTTTGGGCGTTTAGGACCTGGACTTGTTGCAACATGCCGCCTTGCAGTAGTTTATAAAAGTGATAATTAGGAAGATTGATTCAGTTTTTAACAGATGGGTCCTTGACTGGGTCCTTTTTTTAACATGATTAATTAAAGCAGTTTTTCCCCTTTAGCTTTCCTGTTTGAGTGAATCTCCTCCTGATGTGTTACAGGCCAACAGGGGGAAAATCGAACAACGCTGGTCTTCTTCCTCGGTGGAGTGACCTACGCAGAAATCGCTGCCCTTCGTTTCCTCTCTCAAATGGAAGACAGCGGGATGGAGTATGTGATCGCTACTACAAAACTCATCAATGGCACCACGTGGATCAAATCCCTCATGGACCGACCCGAGTCCCAGATACCCTGAGTTACATGCGTGGACTAACACCCATCAGAAAACCCCACTTCCTGGTTTTAGACCTGCATGGATCCTTCTGGCCTTAAAAGTCCACTTGTAACAACATCCCCACAGTGTTACTGCTGATCAGAACTAAATCTGTTTGTTTTATGTCTTTGTTCTGTTGTTACATGATCCTACTGCTTCACTAAAGAAATATTGTATATATGTATTTATACTTATCATGTTTGTAGGATTTTCTGCTGTTATGTTGCTGAGGTTTCAAAACGAGTAAATAAAACCTTAATTGAAGGTACTTGTGTTACTTTGTCATGTGATCAGCCTCTTTCCCTCTTGATTTAGTGGGTTGTTTATTTTTTGGGAAAGGGAGTGTATCCGTCAGCAGTGGTCCAGCTCTCCGAAGGAGCAATTAGCACAGTAACAGGCCTCCGATCAGCCGATAATAGCCCCGTGCTGTCTGCAGAGCTCAGCCTGTAGCCGCCGTGATTTGACAGAGCAGGACACTGATTAAATTAGGAGGCCATTTGCTCCATGTTCCGGTGGAGGATAACTGTGTATTTGATCTCTGTATCAGTCAATAGCTTCCTCTCCTCTCACACTGTAAGACCTGCTACTAGAGATTATTACAGAAAACTTGAATCTATTCAGCATTAACTGGTGAGACATCTTGATATATATTTTAGTGATTGTTCAAATCTTCTGATTCGTAGATGAGCAGGTGGACTGAAGACTGACGCTCCCATCAGGTCAATCCCAGAGGATTTAGATCCTTGGGATCAGTTTTTTGGTTTTGGCTCCTCCTCCACAATAAGAGCTTGAAACTCTCCGTGTTGCACACATCAACTGGAAGCACCGGAGTCCAACGTCTTATCAGCTTCCATCCTTCAGCATCCAGGTAGGACTGTCTCCATGTTTCTTCTACATGAGAAAAATCTTGAACTTTTCTGTTTCTCCTGAAATTCCTGATAGAAATTTTGAGTTTTTTGTTATTTAAAAAACAACAACAAAACACTGAACTTACATTTGATTATTTTAATCTTATTGAGATAATTTATTAGATTTTCTATGACTTCATGTATATATATGTGTGTAGTAATACTGCAAGACCAATACATGTGACAGCATGTTTTCTGGAAAGTAAAGAGCTTCTACGTGTAGTTTGTGACTGTACACAAACAAAGCAGATCAATAGAACCCACTTAGAGCAATTTACACATTAAATATTAATCTCAGTCTTGTTCTTCCTGCCTCAGCTTCTACGAGGCGACAGGAACATTTATTTTGGAACTCAAATACAAACTTTAATGCTCAGAATATTTCCTTCATAAAGACAGAAGCATGTATTCTGATTTATCTGTGAATGTAATTTAACTGTTTGGGTTATTTTAATGTTAATTGTACGTCATCTTGATTGCTTTTGTCTCTTGTTTTAACTCAAACAGGCGTGTTTGCAGAATGGGTCGAGGTGAGAACACGGAGCCCATGGACGTGGAACCTTTGTTTATCCGATTCCTCCGGACGTTCAAGGAAATTCTCAGATTTGTTCTGTTCAGCTACACGGTGGTGTTGGGTGCTTTGCTTCTTGCCAGGTGGACCACTTATTTCGTGTTGAGAAAATGAAAAGAGACTACAAACAGTGGAGGAAGGAGGAGATTTGACCTTCTTTGGATTTTAGGTTGCTTCCTGTAAAACATCTGTCACATCTGTGAGGATCCATCATCTTTATTTTCCTGTGATTTGCAGTTATTTAAAGCTTTTCAATCTAAAGAGGCCTTGTACCGTTCAGATTGTGTTTATTGCAACAAAAACATCAAATTAAACAAATGATTGTGGAACACAATGACGTGCTGTATGTTTCCAGTATATTAATTAGTTTGAATCAAAGGGGACTGGTTTTTATCAGGTTGTGTCTTCTGATGGGATATTTTCTGTTTATCAAAAGTGTTGGAAAAGACATTGAAGGACTCAAGTTCCAGGGGGATTCCAGACCTCCCACATCAGTGACGTCCCACTCAGATCCTCAGGACCTTCATCCTGTTTGTTTTAGATGTTTCTTTCCTCCAGCATACTTTCAGTCGGTCATTAAAACTCTTAAGTTAAAGACATGTTCAACAGATAATTTAAGAATTTGAATCATGTGGAATGGTGGCCCTTGAGGGTCAAGACTGCACATGCTACACAAAGGAACAAATACCATATAGTTTTGGTAGTTTGATAAGGCAGATTGGTGCAGCTTTAAACACCAACATTGAATTCTTCAAACTCTGATTTTGAAGTCCCAAGTGTTGCATATTCAGTTAAGCCTCAAACTCTTTGCCCAAAATCTCAAAAGATAACAGTTTCAACTCAACATCCTGCTTTTCTCCTTTGCTGGCCTTCAGCTTCTCCCTTATTTTTTGGTGTTCCTTCAAAGGACATAGAATGAAAATGTAAATAGGCAACATGCCGACATGATCAAGACCACAGTTGACCTTCTGGTAACAAATAGTTTCTTTATATAATCCTGTGAAGTCAAATTAAATAAGTAAATCACAGAAATATAAATACACAGACCTAGATCTATAGACGGACCTGCTGGGTCCCAAAAATCTGTTTTATTTTTAAGAGATGTGTCATTGCAATATATTTTTAGTTAATGTGACTGTCATTTTTTGATGTTATTACATTTTAATTAATTTCACCAGGCTTTTGAATCTCATTAAAGTCACATTTCATGACTTGAAGGAAACAAACCATGTTCAATAAAATCAGTTCCTCCTGACTAGTTAAAACTTCTGCTGCAACTAGGTGGATTGTTCTTCCATAAAAAGTATGGAAAAGATGTAAGTGTATTTGAGAGCCTTGTTGTGAACTTCTTATCATTTCTAGACTTTTTTAACCCACATGTCTAAAGTGATAGATTTATTGAGCCGCTTGAAAAAGAAGAGTGCCAACTTCACTGTGTTTCTACCTCTGGAGAAACAGATTTAGTTTGTTCTTCACAGAGATGATAATTTTTATATGTTTTATTTACACTGATAAATATAGAGAAACAGATCAGTAAAAGCTTTGTATCTTGGATTTTAAAATCCCAAGAATAATGACACATATACAAATTGAATATTGTTTTAGTTTGATCTAGGTTAATATTAGTAGTATTTCTAATATATTTTTTGGATTGAATCACTTTTATGTATTGTCAGTGAAATCTGCTCTAACCCGTTCTAACAAGAAAAATACAGAGAAAAAAAATGTAATTACTATAAAAAATATCAACATCGGACTTCCGCTCGGTCAGTGCAAAGGCTAGTTAGATTTATCTCACTGGAACAAGGCACAAGGGCGGGGTGTATGAGTTGTATTTTAAACTAAAATACTATCGTTATTTGGACTGTAAATAAAAGTGTAATGAACCAGTCTGGCGTGGTTTGTTTTTAGTTATTATTATACGTTGAAATAATGTATTTGTTTACAGACTGTTTGGATTATAGTTCATAAAAGCATCGTGTCCTCTCCTCAAATTGTAATCAACTCCGCCCGCGCAGCGCCATTTTGAAAGTGCAACGCTAGAAGCTGAAGGAGGTAAATGCGAGGGAAACCTTAAAGTAAAGTGCAAAGTCTTCAGACCAGCACCGAATGTTATATTGGGGTTTTTAATGTTTCGTTGACATTTGTTTTCCGTCTGAAGTATCTGCTGGGTAGAAAACTATCGTGGTTACTTCATTCCGCCCCGCTCTCCGAACAGAACCACCCAGCGGGTCCAGCAGCACCGTGTTTCTAATCCAGGGCCTGAACCAGCAACAGGGAGCCTCATCTGAGCTTCTCACCATGGCAGGTAAAAACAGCCTGTCAAAACGAGCATGAGATCCACTATTAATCATTATGTCGTGTTTGATTTGTTGCTATCTGTAACATGAAGCTAGTTAGCATGTTAGGATAGTTTCACTATCAAAACTTTATTTAATCTCCTTCAAAGTTTTCTCCTTCTGCTCACATATCGTTTTGTTTGAAGTAGTCGAGAATCTGTTTTTTTTTTACATGTAGCAGTCTGGAGATGCTAACAGAACCTGTTTGTGATGCAGGACCAGGTGGAGGAAGCAGCGATGTGCAGTGGTGCTTCTCCCAAGTCAAAGGAGCGATGGACGATGATGTAGCTGAAGGTAAATCAGTAAATCCAATCACTGCACGTTGTATGCATGTATGTTGTATGTATCCTCCTTATAGCATGACTGTATTAGCACCAAAGTTCATGAAGTTGTGGGCATCTTCAGTCATGTTTGATTAATGTCTGTGGTTTCAGTCGGTGTCTGTAAATATTGCCACTCATTGTTTTTAATGCAGACTGAAAACGTGTTTCCACAATACACACGTGACATCTTAATGTGTGAAAGTCTGATCACTTGTTTATAGTAAGCTGTGGCCTGAGAACATGTACAAATGAGAGCTTATTCTTGTGTTGGTTCATGCTACACAGGACTGAAGCTGTAGATCTGTTTGAAAATGTTCAGTTCTTACAGATCGTACGGGGTCGGGTCGTATCAGGCACTTTGTGTTCTGGGTTTGGACTCGAACCAGCTATGAATAATGCCACTCTGTAGACGGGGTTGATTGTTTAAGTGTGTCTGCATCACCATTTATTTTCACAATGCATCTGAGTTTTCACTGTTGTTGTTGGACAAAATGACACAAACAAATATCTTTTAATTTCAATAAGGAATTTTATGCATTTTCAAAGAAACAACCAGAAAAGACCAATAAATGAGTAGATGATACAAATAATTTGACTTTTTTCATTTAAATAAATAACTGTACTTTATCCACAGCTGACATCATATCTACTGTTGAGTTCAATTACTCTGGGGAGCTTCTTGCTACTGGAGACAAGGGAGGGCGTGTTGTCATCTTCCAACAGGAACCAGAGGTATGTGATTAACAAGTCTGGTTAAATATTAACGATTAATACGATATCACATCTGTTTAAAACACTGCTCTGATTGCAGCCATTCATTCTTACTCTCGGTTGCATGAACTCGGCACGAGCAGTAAACCGCACCCCCTCGACTCATTTGTACACTCGCTGCAAAGTTTCTCTCACTCTCTGTCTTTGATGGGCGTATTTGTCAGTTGGGGCAGTAACTCTTCTGATTGATCTGATTGGTCAGATTTTCAGCTCAAATCCAATGACAGGAGAAGAAGAGCAGAGCACGTGATGTGGGAAACTAACAGTTGTCATTTAATCAACAAAAGTTCAGTTTTCCTTAAACGCAGACAGCGAGTGTGTACAGATGAGTTTAGGGGGCGTGTTTTACAGCTCACCATATGAATACTCGCAGTCATAGCTACGACCCTTATAGTTTTTGGCAGATATGTGAAGCCATAAAAAAATTCAGTTTAAGCATTTTATTCCATTTAGAATTGAGTAACTAAAAAAAGGAAACAAGTATTTTAATAGCTGCTTTCAGCATAAATGATGGAAAGTCTTTCGTTGTTTAGAGTAAGAATCAGCCGCAGTGCCGAGGAGAGTACAACGTTTACAGCACCTTCCAGAGCCACGAGCCCGAGTTCGACTATCTGAAGAGTCTTGAGATTGAAGAGAAGATCAACAAAATTCGATGGTTACCTCAGAAGAATGCTGCACAGTTCCTTTTATCCACAAATGGTTAGTGAACTGCCCGGACTCAGACCACTTTCATTCACTGCTGTCGGACTGAACTTGTCACATATTTTCAGTCTTATCTGATCCGCCTGCTGGAGACTTGCTTTCATTTTTACACTGTTTCTTCTTTCATCAAAAATAGCTGTTATCTGGTGTTTCTCATGGCAGACAAAACTATTAAGTTGTGGAAAATCAGTGAGCGTGACAAGAGACCAGAGGGCTACAATCTGAAGGAAGATGACGGACGATACAGAGATCCTAATACTGTCACAACTCTACGGGTGCGTAAAAAAAAAAAACAGGTTGAACACATTCTCAGGAATGTTTTGATTTGCTGTGCTAGATTTTTGTTACTCCTTTCACCTGTGCTGTTATTAGGACACATGTATGTATAAAATGACACATGCTTCCTCAGGTACCAGTGCTCAGGCCCATGGACCTGATGGTGGAAGCCAGTCCCAAACGAGTGTTTGCAAACGCTCACACCTATCACATCAACTCTATATCAGTCAACAGTGATCATGAGACCTATTTATCTGCGGATGACCTACGCATTAACCTCTGGCATTTGGAGATAACGGATCACAGCTTTAGTATCCTTCTCTTGTTTAAGTCGACATACCGAACTCGTCTTTGTACAATTCACTGCTTTTATTTTGTGCAGAAGGAAGATGTGGCTGCCTTACTGTGGGTTGTTTTGTGTGTTTCTGCTCTTTATTATGTGTTAGAACATAAATGACTTTGTTTTTATATTTGAAAAATGAGGTCAGCTGGCACGTGAACAGGCTGCACGGTGGTTTAGTGGCAGAGTTCAGTGCAACGTTGTTCTCTCAATATCTAAAACATGCATTTTAAACCATTTGGAGAGTAAATCAAACTTAGATGTGTGTGTGTGTGTGTGTGTGTGGGTTTGTATTTCTGACCTCCTGGGGACCCGTTTCCTGACTTTTACTATCTTTCTGGGGTCCGAGGGTTCTTGTGGGGACCGAAGCCTGGTCCCCATGAGGGGGACTCCCCTTTTTAGGGTTAGGGGTTAGATTTATAGGTATGGTGTGAATAGAGTTTTAGTTAGTCTTAGGGTTAGTTATAGATCAGTAATGGTTAAGGTTAGTAAAAGGGTTTGGGTTAGGTATAAATCTAGTTACTAAAATCAATGGAAGTCAATGGACGGTCCCCATAAGGATAGCAAAACACACTTGTGTGTGTGTGTGTGTGTGTTCTTGTTGTACTATTGACCCTGTGATGGACAGAGAACCTGTTCACCTCCTGCACCATTAAGCTGGTACAAATCAAGATTTAAAAGTTTATCTAACATGGAATTTTGATGTTATTTTGCTACTTCATGTCAGTTAATATTTCATTTGGGCTCAGTAACCAATTTAACACAAAAATCAGGATTTACAAACCTCCAGTTATAAAGCGTTATTATCGCAAACAGAAGTGATTAATAGTAGATGTAAATAAAGGGTTAGTTACTGTGGTACTAATAATCAGTCGTTTCTGGGGTTTTGTCTCTTTCTGAATGAGAACTCAGGAGAAGAGTCAGTCTGAAGAGAACCAGCTGTTTTTATGTGCTTCAAGTGAGCCTCAATTTGAAAGCAGAAGTGGTTAAAACAAAAGACTTTAGGAGGACCAAATGTAAATGTTCTGACTCAGTGGGTTGGATTTTGACTTGTGGAAAGGATAAAACTGCTCAGCCATGTTCAAGTCAAACCCATTTTCATGCTGCAGAACCACAAATTAAACATTAAATATAATTTCTATGAACAACATGACCACAAACACACACTTGAGCCTACAATTCATTTCATTTAGCCATAATAATTACAGCCCATAAAAACAGATATTTAGAGAAATACAGCACCACCAGAGTCGTGCACATCTGTATCTGGGAATGCTCACATCATGAGAGATTTTTCTGAGGATTTTGGTCTTTTTTCTCTTTCCTCCTCCTGCTCTGATATGGCTGTTCATTTGCATCTGCGATGATGACACTGAGACTGACTGTGTTTGATTCTCTGAACTTGAAGCCTGTAGAACTGGTTTAAGCTCAAACATATTCAACTGTGCACATCAAAACTGGTTCTTTTCATATGGTCTCTTCTCTTGAGTCAATTTCTCGTTCACAGATTCTTGATCTGATTTTTCTTTTTCTGTCATAGTAAATCTCTTTGTTTCCTCAAAACTGTGCAGCGATTTTCTATAAATACTTTATGACTGGAAATCTGTCCACAGGGTACAAATGTAATATCGATTCATGTGAAATAGTAAACTAAAACACAAAAATCAGAGACACATCAAAGACTCCTTTGACTCAAACCACAGTGTCATATCTTAAATCACCACCAGATGTCACCAAACTTAGATGTTGGTTCTTTAACAGAAGATTTAATTGTGACAAAGCTTCGTTTTTCCCGTCTTAGCCTGTTGTCGTGGAGGATGTCTAGATTCTGTAAAGGATTTCTTTTATTGCTGCGGAGATATCCATTTTGGCCTTTCACCTTCACTCAAGTTCTTCAGATATTGTTGACATTAAACCAGCAAACATGGAGGAGCTGACAGAAGTGATCACAGCGGCGGAGTTTCACCCCCACCAGTGCCACACTTTTGTTTACAGCAGCAGTAAGGGAACCATCCGCTTGTGTGACATGAGGGCATCGGCACTGTGCGACCAGCACGCCAAACGTAAGTCACGTTGTTTATGTTGCGTCTCTGAAACCTTTTGAATTATCAAAGACTTACAGTAAATCTCAGTTATTTAAGTATTAGCTTCCACAGTGGTTTTAGAGTTTAGAGATCATGTGCTTTTATTTTGCATCGTCAGTGTTTGAGGAGCCCGAAGACGCTACCAACCGATCGTTCTTTTCTGAAATCATCTCATCCATCTCTGATGTGAAGTTCAGCCACAGTGGACGCTACATGATGACGCGGGACTATCTGTCTGTCAAAATTTGGGATCTTAACATGGAGACGCGACCAGTAGAGACGTATCAGGTCTGTAACTCATAACCCGAGTGTTTTGTGGTTCTAAATGTCGTTTCTTCCAGTTGGATTCAAAGTGTTTTATGTCTTCTTTGCTTTATTGGAACAGGTGCATGAATATCTCAGAAGTAAACTGTGTTCGCTTTATGAGAACGACTGCATCTTCGACAAGTTTGAGTGCTGCTGGAATGGAGATGACAGGTGAGCTCCTGCTGTGAATGTCTGTGTTACATTTCCCTTTAAACTGTTGGAACTGTGTACATGGTTTCAGTTCATCGGCTGGTAAAATGCTCAGATGTTTTTGGAAGTCACTGACCCAGAAACTCTGGCTTCTCCTGGTGTCGTTATCTGCTCAGGCAGCTGTTAATAAACTGTTTGTCCACAGTGTTGTGATGACGGGCTCCTACAACAACTTCTTCAGGATGTTTGACAGAGGCTACAGGCAGGACGTGACCTTTGAGGCGTCGCGGGAAAACAGCAAGCCGCAATCGGTCCTGAAACCCCGCAAAGTAAGTACAGGTGGGAAGCGCAAAAAGGATGAGATCAGTGTAGACAGTTTGGACTTTAACAAGAAGATCCTCCACACCGCCTGGCATCCTCTGGACAACATCATCGCGGTGGCAACAACCAACAACCTATACATCTTCCAGGATAAGTTGAACTAGCGCGTGTTAACCCCTCGGATCGCCGTCTCTTCTCTGTTGCTCTGTAGTAAAAAATAACTGTATGTTTTTGGCAGAATCTCCAGATCTTGATAACAATTTGTCTGTGAACAAAAGGTGGTTGTGACATCATACGTGCAGCCAGGTCATCACCAGTGTTGTTTTGTTGGTTCTCTGAGCTTCCTTTACAATTCCACTACATCCCAAACCTTGAGGGAAACATTGGTTTCTTCATTTGTTTGTGCCATAGCAGCAGGATTAATCATCTGTGATCGCTACAAGCTAATGTTTTCTTTTTGTTTGTTTGTGTTTGTAGCTAATATGTTATATAAATGTGAATAAGAGATTCATTCTACTCATTATTTTTGTCTTTCTGCCACTAAGTTTTTGTATTTGTTTATTTTTTTGGCCTGAAACACTGTTATTACTGTCAACACAGTCAGCGTAGATAAAGTTATACTCACCTCAATGTTCAACCTCGTACAGCTGAAATTACTGCAAACGTTTGTCCACACTATAAAATCCTTTCTTTGACCAAATTTTGAGCTCCTAACCCGGCAGGGTTTTACATTCACACGTCTACTGTAAGAAACTTCCTACTTGAAGCTGACATGTTGCTGTAAACTACTCGCTGCCTTTCCGTAATTATTAGCTTGGTCACAACTGTTGTGCTGTAGAAAATGTGCTTATTCAAGCATATTGAACTGGATATGTCACGGTAGCTGCAGCAGCTTTCTGTCATGGGGCTGCTTTTACGTTCTGTTTTCATCACAGATTCAGGCACATGATGGAGAAAGAGACGCCCACAGTTTAGTTATATTCGTTAGTCATTCAGTACATTACAGATGGTTGTGAAACCAAACTCTTACATAACGCTGAGTGTGGCCTGCAGATGGGATGAGAACACGCCACTGTCATGTATGTTTCGGCATGTTGAACGTGGCTTCTCCTTTTCAAGGTCTTTGTTGTAATATCAGCGTTGGAAAGGGATTTCAGAAAGTTCTGATCGTGTTTTTTTATTCTCAAGTGCTGCAAAGAAAGTAGTTGAAACAAGATTTTGAAGGAATACTTGAAGTGAAAATTTGGACTGATTCCGCTGAAAGGTTGATTATACGCCAAACGATTGAACGCACGTGCCTGTAGGTCTTTCTGAGGAATCTCGTCATAACAAAATGTTATGGAAAAAGTCTCCGATGTGAAACTGACACTCGGTTGCTGACCAATTACTGGAAAGCACCAAGTCACACTGGAAGTGAGCTGCAGATTTTTCAGGTGTCGTTTCGGATGTCGATCATGCCAAAGTTCTCGCTCCTGAACCTCTGAAGTCATTTACAACTGTCTCATGGACGAAAAGCGTCCCTCGTCCAGCTTAAGCTCAGGACAAACACTCAGAAACCACGTGATGTGACCCAACCTGTTCAAACCCGAGCGCTACTGCCTGCTTACCCACAATGCATGTTTCAGACAAACGTCTTTAACATCTGGGTCAAGTTTCTGTTTGCAGACATTTTTAAATGTGTATATACATGTGTGTCTGTATATATACATATATGATGTTTTCTACCTGATAAAAGAACAATAATCACTATAGCGGATTTATTTTTGTATAAATTAAGGCAATAGGATTACAGTCTGATCACTGTAGTTTCTTCACCCGTTTGTATCAGGTTTGTGGAAGGTTGTTTGAAATTCGGGGATTTTTTTTGGGACGTCTTGTTTTAGGATGGCGGTGGTTTTCTTGACATCAAGGGTGTCGTTTTTCTCACGTGGTATGTCCAAAGAACCGTATTTCAGGTGTCAGTACCTCCTTTAATGATGCACACTATTACTGTGTGTTTTGCCAACTAACTTCTTTTTTTGTATAACTTATTTAGCTGGTTCAGGGATATGGTTGGAATTAATATGGATTTTACGATTTTCTTTATGTGCCATAGTTTGGATGAAAACATTTTGTTGACTGTGAAAGACTCGGCTCTCGACAGCAGAAAGAATTTTAAAAATATTTTTAGTTTTTTTCATCAGTGTCTATCAGGATGTTCATCTTTTAGAGAAATCAGTTGAATAGTTTTCACATCACATCTAGAAAACTCAATGGAACTGAACATTCATATTTTCTATTATAAATCAGTGTCTTTGCTGTAAAGAAGGTGTATTTTTATTTGAAGCAAACTGGTTAAAAATAACATCATTTCCACTTCATAAACATTACCGTTGGATGGTTGTGTGCTACTTTTAATAAAACAGCCTGTTTCAGAGTGATGATACTTCTGCCAGTATTCAGTCTCTCAGGTCCGGCTTTTACCTTTTACTGGAGAAAGAGTTTTTTATTTTAAGTACAGCCTTTATTTTGAAATGCCTGTATGAGGGATGTTAAAAATATATGAACAATTGTCAAAACGGGCATTATTTCATTGAAGTGCTGAGCAATACTCTCTTTGTTTATTTGGGTTTATTTTTTCTGTCGTGATGTCAAAGATGTTCACAGGAACCCTGTTGCCTTTCTTAAAGTATCAAGAAAAATAAGATAATCATGTAATTTTCTAAAAACTTTCTGACATTCCAGTCAGGAACCTGCTCAGGGGAACGTTCTGCTGCTGTGACCGAAAACTTAAACCACCACAAAGGAAGTTTTTCAGGACAAATTACCCATTTTATTGTTGAATCTATTTTTTTTTCTTATTATTTTTAACCCACAGATTAATTTCATAATTTTGTCTTTCGTATCCAAATTTCAAGGATTATTACAATGTTGTTGTTTTGAGTTTTCTTCTTGCAGCAGCATTAAATTCTTATTTGATGTGTCACAGGATTAAAAACAAGAAATGCACTTTTATTTTAGTAAAGTTCATAATTTTTTTTTATGTTTCAAGGGGCACATGAGTAGAGATTGGGAATAATTTACATATGGTTCATTGTAGATGGATGTTTGTCAGATGAAATAAAGTATTTAGGTAAACAGCAACAATAAAGACTTTGAACTCTGAATGATATGGTGTCCTACAGTAATCCACAATCTTTTCTTTTAAAGAGTAATTCATAACACAACACTAAATTATAAGCCTTATAAGTCTCACTAGTAACTAATTGTTGTGGATAAAGAGCTGATTTATAACCAGTGATCAGTATCTAAGATGATGATGAAAGATGAAAAAACTGCAACAACACAATTACTCCACCAAACTTTCAATACTACTTTTTAAAAATACGGTCACAGTTGTTAACATTTGTAACAAGTTGAATAAATGTACTGTGATGTAAACAAAACGCCCGTTATTCTTCCTGTTTTTGTTATCCACTCTGCGCATGCGCACATCTGTGTCGAACATTAGAACTGTAGTCAACATGTCCACCGCTTCAGCTCCTCAAAACAATAACGAAGGGCCTGGGCTTCAAGGTACGTTGTGTTCGCAGCTAGTTCGTGTGTTTCTAATAAACACTGCTTTCGTTATTGTTTATTTACGCTGTCATTGTTAAAATTATTGTGGATGACGTTTTAATGTAAAAGTTAGCCTGCAGAAGGAATTTCCTCCTCTTCGGGCAGGGGTGGAGATTATATTGTTTTACGTCACCACAAACTAGCCAATAGTGTGGCAGTAGATGTTTGATTGATTTCTCAACAGCCAATCACGCGTACAAGCCTGGGCTGGGCGAGCTTTAGCCAAAATGAAAACAAGTTTCAGACAAAAGGCGATGGAAATATAAAAATGTTTAAAAAAATGTTTTTCTAAAATTGGGCTAAAAACGAGATGATGTAACTGGGAATCGTTAAGTGAAATATGTATCTATTGATTAAAAAAAAAAGGTTTGGTTTTTGTAACTGTCAGTTCCCTAGAAAGTAAGTAGTTAAACGCTGTCCAACTGCCTGCTGGTAATTGACATATTGAAACACTGAACTTTGGGTTAAGGCTTTATGAGAATTAAAGGGATGTTTTTGAGTGACATTGAGCGGGACGTTGTGTGTTACATCGCAGCTGGATCAGCAACATTTCCGGACAGATTGGCTTTCATTGCGTGCCATGGTTATATAAGACCCGATAAGGACTCATGTCAAACTGGTTAAAAACATTTGCTGTTGATCCAGCTCCCTAAAACACGGAAATCATGTGTTATCGCCAGTATGCTGTGCTGTCATGAGGTTTATGTTCTGCACTCACAAGCTCTGCAGGCTTTTGGAGATTACATAACTCTGTGGGGTAGTGGCACAAAGAAATACACTCTGGGATGCTCCATGTCAGCGATGCAGGCAGATTTGCATCTTAGAAGAATTTACCTTCCTTGTGGCATGTTTATTTTTATGTTGCAAAGGCTCCTGGGTAGAGTTGGAGCTGAATGGGAATACAGGAGAGCAAAGCAGTCAGGTCAGCCTGCTACCAACACCTGCTGCAGACCAAATAAATGCAAACGAAGTGGCTGAAAGTGATGAAGCTCTGATTGGAGGACTAGAGCATGTGCCATCTTCCTCCTCAATCCATAATGGAGACATGGAGAAGATTCTTCTGGATGCACAGCACGAGTCCAGCCCGAGTAACTCTACCTGTGACAGGTAGGGTTAAAGGCAACTAATGGTTTAAAAAGAGCTTTGAAAAGAGTGGATTGTTTACTTTTTTTAACACCAACATGTTGACAGTCCACACAGGCCTCCAAGTCCTGGTCTGGATGAGGGACAGATAACATTTGATGTGGAGATGTCCAGCCCAAGAGACAGTCAGGTAAAGCTACTTTTATACATGCATGTGTAAATTCTAAGGTTTTAGTCTCTTTACAGTCTGATTATTTTGCCTTCACACCTCCAGTCTGATGACGACAGCACAGAAAAGGACAGAGAGGACGACATCTTGATGAACAAAGATGTAGAGCGGGTTGCAGACTGGTCCAGTAGACCCGAAAACATTCCACCAAAGTGAGAAGGCCTTCTGAATCATCCAGTAGCTCATCATGATATTATACATATTAAAAATAAAAGCCCAGAAAAGGAATTAAATAAAACAAGCTGACAGAAAATAGAAATGACAACACTGTTATTTTATTAAATGAAATTCTTGTGTGAAAATTCTTCTCAGGGAGTTTCACTTCAGACACCCCCGACGCTCCGTTTCCATGAGTATGAAAAAGAGTGGAGCCATGAAGAAAGGTGGCGTCTTCTCAGCTGAGTTCTTCAAAGTTTTCATCCCTTCCCTGCTCATCTCACACATCCTGGCTCTCGGACTCGGGTAGGTCAGAGCTCAAGCCAGATGAAAGTTCACTGCAACAAGCTCTCCTTGATAGACCTTCATTTAATGAAATAGTGTTGTAATTTCTATTTTCTGTCAGCTTGTTTTATTTAATATTTATTTTCTGGGCTTTTTCTTTCTATCCAGTGTGTACATTGGAAAGAGAATTGCCACTGCCTCTGCCAGCTCCTATTAAACAGAAACTGAAGCAGTGACGGGATGTTCTCCAGCCTCCAAGCCTCTCATCCAACCTCCCGTAGTCAAGCTCTCCCCGTCTGCATCTGTCCTACACCCACGTCTTCTCTCCAATCGGCATTAACTGGTGCCACATTGTAGTTGCAGTCATACTTGTTTATTTGCTTGCACTCCATCAGATTTTGACACGGGGGTCACCTGATACTATAATGCAGTCACCAACTTGAATCCAACTCAGAAATATGTGACAGAGGTTTGGTGATGTATCGTTTTAAGTAAAAGTTTCTTTTTGTGTTTTGATGTTAAGACATCATAAATCGGGCCTTTACCCAAGCTGCATCTCTCCTCTGCAGTCCTAAAAAACAGGAAGTAATTGGCTCCAGGAAACTGAAGAAGTTTATTGACCGTAGCATTTTAGATGCAATAAGTTGCCATTGGAGCTGAATGATGTTGCACAATAAGATCAGGTTTGAGGTTCTGCACACTTTTGACCACGGAGGGTTTTGAATAAAATCTTTCTTTCTTTTTTGTTGTTCAGGAGGTTTAAACAATCTGTTAGAGCTTCAGAATTCTGATCCTAAGGTTTTTGGAATATTTTATAATAGAGGAGCTTAGGCAATATACCAGGCCATATGCTATTTAAATGTATTCTTATCAGCATATCCTGCTGTTAAAAACCATAACAGCAGCAGCAAAGTGCCAAATTTTAATCTTTCACCACTGCACATCGGTGATTTATCTTAGGCTTCTTATATGTTTGTTTGTGTTCTGATATGTTTGAGTGTTTTTTTTTAATGTACATGTGAAGAATAATTTAAGCTGTGATCTGCCCCATCTAACAGACACCTCTCATTATTGTATAATTTGTTATTAATGCATATTGTATCAGACGCAGTGTATGTGATGTGCTGCTTTTTGTTTTTTATTTGTTGCTCACTTGCCGAGGCGTCAGAGGACGGAAATCCCCGCAGCGGATCAGAGTGTTTCTGGAGAGGCTTCTTTTACGTGTTCTCTGATGCTGATGTAGATTTCACTGTACAGTAACGTCACCTGATATGTAAGAAAATATATATCATGTATGTGAAACATCCAGCAAAACAATAGAAACCTTTTCCTGAGAGACATGTCTTTATTTCTTTACATTAATGCTGATTACAAAACAACTGGGAGGGTGTTTGTAGATAAATGACATAATAATCACAGTATATATTCTAAAGAAGTATTACATAAAGAATTGGCAATGGCATGACATAAAACTGCACAATGTATGTATTAAAGGAAAAGCCATTGTGTAATTCTGATGATAAAATGTTTAACCTCTGGCTATGCTATTTCCCTTTTCTGGTCAATTTTAGCTACATTAATGCAGATGGACTGAAATTTCTGGATTTTGGGTGGTTTTTATAACCTACATTTTCACAAGTTTGTGTGTGTGTAAGATAACTTGGAATAATGTCTCTGGTGGCGTCTCACAAAGGTTGATGTTTATTTCTAAAGAAATCTGTCTCCATGTTCACCTGACACAGTGAACTGATCAGGTTGTGTCACGTGTTTACGACCAAACTGAACACAGAAAACCAACATGGATCAGTGGAGAAATAGGGCGGGGTAGTGCGCATGCGCCGTGCCGCTTTGTGGCCCTTGTCTTCTTGATGGTGGTCTGGTAATCAGGGACGTGTTCTGTCATTAAATCCAAGGATAACACAGTCGGGCAAAGACATACCCTCTCGTTTTTGCATCACTTACGTGGCTGCGTTGTAGAAACTCATCTGTCTGTTGGTGTTTGTTTCAGCAGACGGACTCTGAGTTCAGCCCGGGCGTCGACTGACCATCAGCATCCTTTTATTAGCTAGCGTTAGCCGAGAGGTGGGGGGCATCAGCTGTGTTACAGGGGGCTTTAAAAATGTCTGGTTACCAAGGAAAGAAGAACATCCCACGGATTACGGTGAGTATAACCCAGCTCTGTTTTTCTCTTTAAGTGGTGGTTGTATTTTTATTTTTTAATTTGCGGTTCGGATCAAGCTGTAGCGGTTAGCTGCCATTATTCTTTCATTCACCCTGACCCTGTTAGCAGCAGAGCCACATGCCAAAAATATTGACAATCAAAACAAAAGTCACGGCCTACATGATTTCTCATATAAAGCTTTTGTATAATTTTTCTAAAAGGCACAGAAAGAGGTAATGCACCTGTTTCTGAGTGTCTTAATCATGTAACCTGCTTCAGCGCTATCATCCTCCAAACACGTTGTTTGACAGCTGGGACACTTACTGACTTGATTCTGTAAGTGATGATTAATCATTTGCATATAATGTTCAAATGCATTGATAGATACAGAGTAACCAACTGTGCACCTGTGGTCTCACCTAAATCTGGATCACCTGCAGGTCAAACAGTTCAGACACCCTGTTGGACCAGATTGCATTATTTCAGCTGTTTTATGTTTTTAATTTGTCCTTGCACATTCGTCTGCATTAATCTGTTCAGTTTAAGGCTCCATGATGAGCGGATGAGTCGCAGCGCTGCACGTGTCCTGCGTGTTTTACATTCCCACAAGGGTTGTTAAACCTCAGCGTGCTCATCACTGACCACTCAGTAAAAGATTTAGTTTACATGACCTACTTAGGGCCAGGCTGCATGTTAGATCACGTCAATAGAGCCACAGTTTCTCTGCTGTCCACCCACCCTGAACAATAACAACAGAGTTCTTGTTGTGAGACTTCATTATCCCTCGCTGTTCTTTTTAAAGGCTCCTGTCGAAGATGGAGAAGTAGGCCAGCCTGGTACGCCGGCTCTCATTCAGCAGGAACTAACTGTGCCACTTTAGAGTCTGTGTCTCTGATCGAGAACTGCTGCCTCGTTCTTCTAATTAGTGTTTCATTTAGAGTTTGTACGAGCGACTGAGTAACTCTCAGACATGAATTACTTTTAGTAAATTAAAATTATACATACATGGTTCCCCATGGTCAAAAGATGTTGAGTTAATTTCTAGTTTGATTTCTTTCAGAGTGACCGTCTCCTCATCAAGGGGGCAAAGATAGTAAATGATGATCAGTCCTTCTTGGCTGACATCTACATGGAGGATGGCGTCATCAAGTGAGTCCTGCTTGAAGATAAACAGCGCTGCTTCTCAGATGTTCTCCTGTGAATGTGAGTAAAGACACGTAGGACCTCATTGTCCTCTGTTTGATTTTCCTTCAGGCAAATCGGAGACAACCTCATTGTTCCAGGTGGAGTTAAGATCATTGAGGCTCACGGACGAATGGTGATGCCCGGAGGGATCGACGTGCACACCCGCTTCCAGATGCCCGACCGAGGCATGGTGGCGGCAGACGACTTCTACCAAGGCAGCCGGGCTGCTCTGGCTGGGGGCACAACCATGATCAGTTACGCCGCTTTTTGCTCTTATCATTGATGCTATAATGTTGCATGTGCGCATGTGGTATTTAATTAAACACATTGTGTGTTTGTTTCTGTTCTGCAGTTGACCACGTGGTGCCGGAGCCCGGCGTCAGCCTGGTTGCCGCTTTCAAACAGTGGAGAGAGTGGGCTGATGGGAAATCCTGCTGCGACTATTCTTTGCACGTGGACATCACGGAGTGGAACCGAGGCACCCAGGAGGAGATGGAGATGCTAGTGAAGGATCACGGTAGGCAGCTCTGACATCTTGTGTCTCACGGTCTTTCTCTCACTCTGCATGAGGAAACATCAACCTGTTGCTGCTTTTTTTTTAAGTTTGTTTCCTTTGATTTGATTTCTGCTCTTGGTTTTCCCTCTTTTGCTATTTTATTCCTCCTTTCGGCTGTTTTCTCTCATCAGTTTTCTGTCTTCAGGTGTCAACTCTTTCCTGGTCTATTTGGCTTATAAGGATGTTTTCCAACTTTCTGACTCTCAGGTATGCTTTGGCATGTGACCAGCCTCAGTGGGATTTCTGTCGGATTTGTCTGTCGCAGACTGTTCAGCTGTTAGATGCCGTCAACGCGGATGATCGTCGTCCCCGTTGACCGACGTCTGTCTCTGTTCTTTCAGGTCTACGAGGTGTTCAGCGTCATCAGAGATCTGGGAGCCATTGCACAGGTGCATGCTGAGAATGGAGACATCGTTGCAGAGGTAAGAGAACTACAGAATTCGGTTTAAGCTGTAGGCAGGTGCTTTTGGGGTTGTAACTGTCTTGTGTGGGGTGTCCTAGGAGCAGAGACGTATATTAGAACTGGGGATCACTGGTCCTGAAGGCCACGTGCTGAGCCGTCCAGAGGAGGTAACTCAAACTGTGCAGCTCTACAACACAGTAGAGCAGACGTCTTAACGTTCGTCTGACTGCTGAGATCCTGTCTGTGCTTGTCTGCAGGTGGAGGCCGAGGCCGTAAATCGCTCTGTCACCATCGCTAATCAGACCAACTGCCCCCTCTACATCACCAAGGTGATGAGCAAGAGTGCAGCTGATGTCATTGCTCTCGCTAGAAAAAAGGGTAAGAAGAGAAACTTTTATTTTCTCTGTCAGTACTTTGGATACTTCTGCTTTGTGCTCTCACGCCAACTTGTCTTCTCTTGTAGGCGCCGTGGTTTACGGAGAGCCTATATCTGCCAGCTTGGGCACAGATGGTACCCATTACTGGAGTAAGAACTGGGCCAAGGCAGCAGCCTTCGTCACCTCGCCGCCACTCAGTCCTGATCCCACCACCCCCGACTACCTCAGCTCTCTGCTGTCATGGTAGGCGGTCTGGGTGAAGACCTAAAGATAGCTGGAACACAGTTGACACGACATCCATTGCTGCATATGTCATATGTATCAGCTGAATCTTGTTTTGTTCCCATGTGGATTCTGAAATTCCTTTTGAAATCCTTCTTGGTCATATAAATGAAATGCTGCTGGTTTGTTCTGTTCTGTGTAGTGGGGACCTGCAGGTGACTGGCAGCGCTCACTGCACCTTCCACACTTCTCAACGTGCCGTAGGCAAAGATAACTTCACCATGATTCCAGAGGGCACCAACGGCACCGAGGAGAGGATGTCCCTCATCTGGGACAAATGTGTGGTCAGTTTTACACGACTTTGCACACGTTCCAGAGTAAAATGCATCGCAAGCTCCTAATCAGCTATTAAGTTTGTTTTTATTTACCTTGTCTCTAAAGGTGACCGGCAAGATGGATGAAAACCTGTTTGTGTCAGTAACCAGCACAAACGCAGCGAAGATCTTCAATCTGTACCCTCGTAAAGGCCGCATCGCGGTGGGGTCGGACGCTGACCTGGTGTTGTGGGACCCTGATATGACCAAGATCATCTCAGCTAAGAGTCACAACCTGGTGAGACAGTTACTCATCTGTCTCCATTGTTACGGTTACTAATGACAAGCTGCGAGATCTTTCATTTTTTGTTACATCATAAGAAACAGCAGCAGACAGCTGATCCAGCTTCTTCTCCACTCAGGCTGTTGAGTATAACATCTTTGAGGGGACGGAGGTGCGTGGAGGTCCTCTGGTGGTGATCAGCCAGGGCAAGATCGTGTTGGAAGACGGCACCCTTCACACCACGGAGGGCTGTGGGCGCTACATCAGCCGCAAGCCCTTTCCTGACCACGTGTACAAGAGGATAAAGGCTCGCAGCAGGGTTTGTTTTTATTCCACGTAGACACGCCTCCGAGCAGCTGCTTTAATCACGAGGTAGAACTGACCTGTTCTTTTAGCTCACAGAGCTGCGAGGAGTCCCCAGGGGCCAGTATGATGGGCCGGTGTGTGAGGTGACCGTGACTCCCAAGGTGATGTCCACAGTGTCGTCAATGAAGACGTCCCCCGTCAAGCAGCAGCAGCAGCAGCAGCAGCAGCAGTTCACACCGCAGCCAGTGCGCAACCTTCACCAGTCTGGCTTCAGTCTGTCTGGTGAGTGAACACGTCGTACTCCCGTTAGCTGCTGTGTTTACTTCATATTTATTTCATGGCATTTTATGTTTAAGGCGCTCAAATTGATGACAACGTACCTCGCCGCACCACTCAGCGCATCGTAGCGCCCCCTGGTGGAAAAGCCAACATCACCAGCCTCGGCTAAGCTACCTCCAGAACCGAGGTGGGGCTGCAGCGCTGGACCAGAAGTCACAGTTACTAATGTCACGTCACATCTCTCACCACTTCTGATCCCCCCCCCCACACACACACACACACCCACACACACACACACACACACACACCACCACATTTCACCTCAGAAGAAACGAAGCACTACTCCCCGATGTTCCATCAGTGTTCTGTGGTGTTGAGGAAGGATAATGTGAAATTAAGCAGCTTTTTCACTGTTTTTACATCCAGTTAAATCAGCAGTTTTTGTTGTTTTTTTGTTGTAGTTTTTGCTGTATATGTATCGGTTTCCTCACAGATCAGAACGCTGGATGAGGACTCATTCGAAGAGGCATTTTTCAGGACATTACTAACAGCAGCAGTTGTTTACAGCTTTTATTTTGGCGTTTTTATCCAAGATATTTGTTCCAAGATTGTTGTTGTTATGTTGACATGAAACACTCCATGAGAAGTATCCACTTTCAGATGAATAACTGTCACAATAAACAGATATTTGTAAATGATCATTTCAGTTCACACCACAACTACAGTGAGAAAAATGTTTCCTCCCTTTCAGTGAAGAGCATCACGCTGCAGTTATTTCTCATGAAGTGGATCAAACTGAAAAAAATGTAGCTGGGAAATTGTTGCAGCTTAAGTTTTAGACCAAAAAATTGACAAATCTGACGGTCGAGTTTTGTCTTTTTCAAATGTCTTACTTATTTTTTTTTATTTTACGCTTGCAGTATTTCATTTATTCTCAGTGTTACATGGAGCAGGTTACCCATGTCTTCCTTTATGTTACAGTATCTTCCTTTTTATATATGTATCTGTGTGTGTGTGTGTATATACATACACATAAATGGATTGTGTTTCACAAAAGTCCCATTTAAAACCTCCAACTGCACTGAAAGGGGAAAGAAAAGGGTATTTCCGGGTCAAACCACTCGCTGAGAGCCGAGGATCGAGAAACGTTTGCCCTCGTTTCGTCATCGTGTTTTCTGAAGGGTTACCAGGGCAACAAGCATCCAGCAGTCCAACCTGCGCTTGTTGTTCAGGAAACTGACAGCTCCTATTTATATATTTATTTATTTTTTGTCGACACCCTCTCGGCACCTGGTGCTATCTGACCTTTGCTGTACAGGAGCAGATGATGTCTACGACGCGGCGTGGACGGTTTTCTTTTTTTAGCAGCTGGGGTTTGACTCACTTGTTCAGACACAAATTGTTTTGCACCTGTAACAATCCAAATAGTAAACGTGTATGTGAGATTGAAACTTTGTGTTGGATATGTTTGTATGTTTCTGTGATAAATTGCCTGCCTTTTCTGTAATATATTGATCGCACACTGTATCTATGAAGGCTCTTTAAAGAAGACGATTTCTGAGACCTGATGATGTGTAAATGAAGCTCCTCGCAGTGTGCAGACGACGTGTCCACTGTTGTTGGTGTTGTGGATGAAGTATCAGATTCTGTATATTGTTCCTTCATCTTTCTATTTGCTCGACATCAATTACAGCAGATTCGCTTCAACTGGGAACCACAAACTCAACAGAAACGCCAGGTTTTTTTTTTTTTCTTCTCCTCATTGCCTTGTGTCGATTTCGTATGCAAATCGTGAAGTGGTTAACGTTTGGGCAAGTTTTTTGGAAATATGGTTATCGAGTTTGTGATGGTGTTGTTCGCCCTCTTCCACCAGCTGTGGATGTTTTCTAACACCAGAGTTTGGAGGGAGTCGTCCATCCTGTCAGCTTTTAAACTTCTGTGTTAAATTCAGTGGATTAAATGAATAAAACTAACTCGTGTTGCTCTTTTATTTACTGAGACTAATACTGAGACATTTGAAGGTATTTAGGAAAAGTAAGTGTACCACAGACAGACAAGCAGGAGCCTTTAATAATAAAAACAGATCTCATACTGGATTCAAATTGCTTGTTCAAGGTATTTTGCACATTAATTTTGATCATATAATTAAGCATTTGCAGGCTTAATAATTGTTTAGTGCACAACTACACAGTTGCCATTCAGCAATAAGGTTGCAGGTTGAACCCCCACAGACACACACCTTGCATATTCACTCAAAGTTTGCATGACTGGATTTTTTGTGCAAAAGTAAAATAGAAGAAACTCAAGAGTTATATTTCATGTTTTTTTTTTTTTTGTAGAAAGTCTCAGATTCATAATGTGGAAGATGGAGCTCGTGTAACATGGACATGTTTTAATTTTGTTTTCTTACAACGACACAAAGCTTTTTGTTTTACTTCAGTCAGGATTGTCAAACATCAGTTTTCGATTCATCACCCCGCAGTGATGGAGTGAAAGAAGCGAGACACTAGATGGAGGCACAGAGTTTCCATGCTGATTGTATAAGAGCAGCTTTTTAATCTCCCAGCTTCTCACATCCACAGAGAAGCTGTCAGTAAAGTGATCCGACCAAAACCCACTCACCGAGTTCACGCATCACTAAAGTTTGGTAATCAGTTCGATTGAAGTCTCTGGGCTGCTTGATATTTGTCCAATTAGGACTCAACATAACGAGCAATCCAATTAAACTGAGGAGGGGAATCCAATAATATCAACATCCACTGAGGAAAGCTTTAAATAAAAGGAAATTAAAAAAAGTGAAAAACATCAGGAAGGTTTTACCAGGCTGAGGTCTCTTGGGGGAAGTGTGCAAACATGAGTCACCGGCAGCACCACTTGCTATGCTTTCAATCCAGTGAAGCGCAGAGACTTGCTATTAAAAGACCACACTCCCTCCTATAATTGATCTGCCGTGACAGACAGTCTACTCCACGTTAATAGACTGTAAGCATTAAAAATATCCCCGTTACTGTCACTGATTGTGTGGCTGGTAATTCAATCTCACTGAACAAATATACAGCAAGAGATAAGAGATTAAATAAGAATGTGCTGCTGAGGAAAACAGGGAGTTTTAATTAAACAATGCTGTCGGTTTGCTCCACTCTGCATCTGCTGAGCTAATTGTGGCGTTTATTGTGGCCATTACATTTGGATGATGATGCACACAGGTGGGGCAGTTTGTTAGCAGAGGTTTTTACTCCTAATCACATCACTTTCCATAAATAGAGATAATAAAGGATGGGGGCGAATTAGGTCACACGTTGCACCTGTAATTTATCGCCACAGCAAGTTGCCCCTCACCTAATGGCATCTGCACAGAGATGGTGTAATTTACAGGTTCGCAGCCGTGTCAGTCAATGACAACGAGGACACTTACAAGCACTCTCACTGTTAAACCCCCGACAACTCCATTTCCCCCCACCCAACTTAACATGAAGAGAGAGGGAAGCTGGCTGGCTGCATCTCTTTCCGCCTACACTCAGGGAGGGAGCAGATCTCGGTGCTGGAGAGCGAGTAGCCAAGAGGAAATAAATCGATACAGTTGGCAGTGGTCGTCCTCTTGCCCTTTTGATGCTTCTGCGTAAACAGAGCCACTTTGCAGTCTTGAACTCGCACTAAACACTCTCAGTTTCTCACCTTTAGACTTCACTAAGCACATGCAGGAAGCCTCACGAAGGACAAGGTGAAGACTTGGCTGCAGATGTTGGGGATAGAAAAGGAGAGCGTCTGAGACCCTGCGAGACTCAATTTGGCATCTCTGAATAGGGTTTTTTTTTTTAAGAAGCTTGAGTTTGGTCAATATTGAGGCCAGCGACCAAAAGGTCAGTTAAAATTCCACAGAAGTATATTAAGACACCCGTCTGCCACAGCTCAAAGATACATGACACTGTGGGAATGTGGGTAGATGAAATACAAAATTTAAAGAGGCCATTTGTCTTGTAAATCAACCCACAAAAGGACTCAAAGCAACAACCACAAGAGCCCAAAAATGTCTTCACAAATCTTCTCCTGGGAACGAGATGTACAAATTTATTGTAAGTGAGGTGGACGAGAGGTCCATTAGATCGTACTGTGGAAAGAGCAGAACACTTTTTCACAACAAGAGCAGCATTATAGGCAAACGTTAGGAACAACAGCAGCACCAGCATTTGTTTTTGTTGGGTTTTTCTTTTTAGATCATGCAATAGTTCAGCCTTCCCTATTTACACGTGTAGATGTTCTACTCAAAAGTAAAAGATGTAAACATTTGGATTTTCTTTGAAATCAGCAGGTTTGTGTATATGTTGCCCGAATTTCACAGATTTCATTTTAATTTACAGTATTTTTGTTCAAAAGGCTGAAAAGTTGTCCGAGTTTGGAACCAGGTGTTTATAAGTTTCATATCTGGTAAATAACAAAGGAGCAATCTGAGGTATCTGAAATATAAACCTTAAAGCATACATGGTTCCAAAATAGATATTAAATAAGAGTAATAAATAATGCATGACGGATTGCAGTGATTACACAGGATCTCCTTTTTCCGACAGGGACAGCTGGTGAATTTTGATGGTTGGAAGTTCCCCGACAGGAGGGGGTTCAGGTGGGGGTGTCCCAGCACCAAGAAAGCAGCAGCAGGTTCGTTGGAGGCTTTTATGGCAGAGTTTAGCCACTTTAGCGCCACTCGTTTTGGCCGGTCCAGATCCGTCGCTGATGTGTCCTTCGGAAAAGATTTTCCATTCCCTGCTGTCCCTCGAGGAAGGAGTTCTGGAGAGAGCTACAGAGGAGGAGGGGCTGAGTCTGCAGGAAGCCCCCCTGCTGTCGAGGCTCAGCACGAGGGCCTGGCTGTGACCCTGAGTTTGACTCTGACTTGCACTCAGATGATGGTGGTGGTGGTGGTGAGGCCTGGGAGTAGATCTCAAACAGTGAACTCCAAGTAAACTCTGGAAAGCTTTTTTAAACTCCTGGTTGGAGCACGGGTAGATGATGGGGTTGATGCAGCTGTTGAAGTAACCCAACCAGAAGGTGATCTTAAAGACCGTATCTGAGGGTCTGTATGCTGGAAATATGGAACCTGTGGTGACATGCAACACAATTTAGTTCCATGAAGAAAAAAAAAAACATACAACTCTGCAATGAAACTGAAGAAATACCCCCTAAAAGAAAAGCATAAACACATGCAAAACATGTCTTTAATTTAAGCTAAATTTATTTAAAATGAAAAAAACTTGCAGCCATTCAGGGTCTTTATTCTGCTTCATCTACTTCTCTGATTCTTTGTCTCTGTCTTATTAAATTTCCACTGAGCGTATGACCCAACTTCCTCCTCTTTGCCATCAGGTTTGAGGTTTTAATAGAATCACAGTAATAAACTGTGTCTCTGATTAGAGGAAGCTCTCATGAATGTGAGTGGAATCTTTAATGAAGAAGCAAAAGGTAACGACGGAACAGACACATCATATGCAGACGCGTTCATTACTGTATGCGAAGGTGACGTGTCACAATTTCAGCAGCTGACGGTGAAACATTAGAATAATTTAAAGGCTGACTGCTTGTGTTATAACGTTTGATCTGTCGTCAGAGGAGGAGACGCTTTGTTTGGTCAGCCGTTGGTGGAGGAAAAAACATCGGAGCTTTAGAAATACACGATGCAGATGTGGATAAAAAACATCTGCTCTTCATCATCAGCTGTAACACGAAGATGAACCGTATTACTGTCAGTGCTAATAGATTTTTTTTTCAATACTTTTTTTTGGTTCGTTTCTAAAAATAGATGGGCGTTTCAGCTGTTAGATAAATGTAATGTTGGTTTAAAATCAATGAGGCATCAGTGGCTGTGTGAGCCTGTTCTTTATTACCTTCAATAAAACAACAGTATATTTTGACAGAGAAAGACCCTTTAAAATGTGTTTTGTGACATGCGGTTGTTCGAGCATCAACTCTGTTTAGAGGGATTTTGATCATCCCGACATAAAACTGTAGATTCCTAGAAAAAAAATAATAATAAGGGAATTTGTTGCACTGAAACAGCAATCAATGTAATAAAAAGCGACTTGATTTATGTGCATGAGAGACTTGGTGCTGAAAGTCCAACTTACTGACCAGAACACAGTCAAGATGGTTTTAAAACTTCTATTATCTTCATTTAGTAGAAAAATGAAATGATCCTGTTTTTTTTTTTATTCAGAAAATGTTCTATTTGTTAACTTAGAGGGGGCGGGACTTAAAACTTAGAACCAGCCACATTAAAGTGCTTGTTTTGTTTCAGTCGTCCATCTTTTTCAACAGTTTTTGGTCACTGGCACTATCCATGTACTCAGAATACTGGACTCTTGGTATATTTTAACAGGGAGGTAGACTGAAGTGGCCAAGCTGCATCCTGGTTCTTGTGGTTTGGATTGTTTCATGTTCAATTATTTCTTGATAAAGTGTTTCTTGCAAGGGTTCAGAGGGGATGTAGCCTTTACTGATCATCTGTCATTCAGTAGAAGTTAATTGTGTTGGATGATATAAAAACAAAACAAGTTCTTCTTCTGGAGTTACTTTATTCTCCGAGTATCTGACATATAATCTCATAAATCTTTAAAAACAGAACTTTTCTGTGTGTCCTTTGCATTATTTTTTTCATTTTTACTTGCTTTTTTTTACGCTTCTGTTTTATTTTCCTTCAAAATGGGAATCAGAATCAACAGGTGAGTCTCAGCTTTGGTTAGAGTGGATTTGAACGCAAAAATGAAACCTCCAAAACACATATGAGAGATCACACCGGCCCAAAGAACAAATACAGATGAAGAGGTCATTAACAAGGAACCAACAGGTGAAACCCACCAGGATACTTATAAAACTACAGTTCATGCACATTTTTCACAACAGGAGACTCAAATTAAAGGTTTTTATAAAATTAGCAACATGTCTTCACTAATCCTGCAGAGAAATTTCCAAAAAATGTCAAGAGGAGAGCAGGATGAGCTACAAATAAACATCAAGCCCAACAACTCATCTTTATAAAGATCATTTCCATGACCAAAGTTCCCCGCTGATGACATGACAATATCAGTCAATCACAAATAAACCCGCTTCCTGTTGGTTCTGCACTGCTGCTCGGTGAGTCACTGACAAAATCCATCATTGGACTTATGAGGTATGTGGTATGAGCAGTGGCGCCAGCGTCAGAACAGGAACATTGTTGAGCTGAAGTTTAACTTGTTTCCTAGTCTGGAAAGTTCTCAACCAAATGATAGCAGCTATAAATACAAGCATGAGAGCCTGGAATCAACAAAAACCTTGTAGGAAGTTCAGATTTCCATCTCAAATTTTTCACAAAAAAGATGCCATCCAGAATGTTTTCATCCCTTTAGGACAAAGGTTTTCAAAGTGAGGTGTTCTTGGGAGAAACATACATGTTGTGACTCCCGTGTGAAGCCTTATCTGTCGCTGACAGAGTGGCTCTGTGATGAGGTGAGTCACAAACACGACGGACACGACGGGAAGCAGGAGCAGAGAGCTGGCGTGACACCTGAGACACGAGGCTGTCTTTTTAAATATGTGTAGGTCTGAAATACTTGGCGTTTGTTTACGGCTGGAGAGGGCAGTGGGACGTCAGAGACATAAAAGATTTATACAGTCTATTTTTAGTGCGTCTGCCCTCACATTTACAAGTGTACGGTGCTCAAGTAGATTGCAAGGCTCGTCTGGATTTTTTGTGAGTTCAGTTGGATCCCTCAAAAGAGTAATTGAATTACTTTTATCTGGCCATTAAATGTTAAAATACTTAAAATCCTGGCAGGAGAATGAATCAATGGGTGGATCTGTAAAACAAATTAATGCATAAGTTAAATAGTTCTCTAAAAGTGGTCCGAGTCTGATGCAAGACAGTGAGACGAATGGTCGAGCAGATATTTTGAAAGCATCAAATAGGGGCAGTGGCATTTTGGGAAATATCAGGTAAGTTTTATTCTCTTGATTGTGACACCAGCGACAGACGACTATTTGCTCAATTTAGTTCCCTAACAGATTGAAAAGTGAGCAGTGGGTTGATGCGGGACAACTAGAGATAAGATCTGGAGAAAAGCATCTGTGAAAGGTTACTGAAGGACTAAACGGGGTTTTAGCAGCATCTATCTAACAGTTTTATCCAACACAAAAACCTACAATAACCTGTTTTTTTTTCATTTATTCATGTTAAAATTGGCTGAACATATTCAGCTGTGATGTGCAAACAAATAGCACGTGTTTAACTTCTAGGCCATTTTAAAACTCCAAATTATCCATGTTGAGACAGATTTCTATACATATGGTTGTGACTTGAATTTTGACAGGATGCAGACCAGGATCATGTTCAGCACCAGGACTGTGTTTGTGTGTTTGGACTGACCCGGAGACATCGGTCATACCATACATGGGCTGAATAATTTCTTCTGGTCAGTGTTGTTTTAGTTTTTATGGAGTCAAAGAATTTCTGCTACTGGGTGCAGAATTTAGGAGAATAAATTCACAGGCTCCCTAAATTGTTAAAACATTCATTTAATATTCAAATTACACACCTGTGTAATAAAGGCTGAATTGCTTAATAGAAAAATGTTTCTATCGCACCATGTTGAGTCATTTTCCAGCTGTTGCTGTCTCTGGGATGAATGTTAATGAATGCACTAACATCCATGCTGGCTGGTCTGAGTCCAACCTCGACAGTATGAGTGTTCATACCTGACATGAAACCCCATCCTGATGCAAGTAAAGGCTCTACATGCAAATGAACCCATCATCAATCTGTCCTGAGACCCTTGTGTTTACATGTCTTCAGATCGCCCAGACACTAGGTTCGAACATTTGCTTAAACAAACTCTTAAAATTGACCTACTGATACTCACCAATGGGTAGCACCAGGAAAAATGGCAGCCAGCACAAGATGAAGCAGCCAACCACAATGCCCAGGGTCTTGGCAGCTTTCTTCTCACGGGAGAACTTGAGCAGTCGTAAGGCGAAATGTGTACGGCTGCGGAGGGCCTCGTCCTCCGACACAGCTGTGTTTCCACGGTGTATCCTGAGAATCACGTGCTCTGAGTCTGACTTCTCGGTCTTGTGGCCTTCTCTCAGGCCCTGACTCTCTCTGTGGGCAACAACATAAACCCGACAGTACATGACCAGAATGATGGTCAGGGGAAGATAGAAGGAGCCCACAGCTGAGAAGATTGCGTATCCTGGCTCCTCTGTGATCTTGCAGATGGACTCGTCTTCTGGCGCCGGCTCTTTCCAGCCAAACAACGGTCCGATTGATATGATGATGGAAAGCACCCACAACAGTAACACGGCCAACAGGGCTCTGCGTTTGGTCATAATGGAGGGGTAACGCAGAGGGTAGCTGACCCCGATGTATCGGTCCACAGAGATAACACACAGACTCATGATGGAGGCTGTGCAGCAGAGCACGTCCACAGCTGCCCAAACATTACAAAAAGCCCGTCCAAACACCCAGCGGTCCAGAATCTCAAAAATGGCTGAAAAGGGCAACACAGTGGAGCTCAGAAGTAAGTCTGCCACTGCCAGATTAACAATAAAATAATATGTGACAGTCCTCAGGTGTCGATGACAAACCACAGAGAGGATCACTAGAATGTTTCCAACGATTCCAAACATGATGAAAACACCAAGAATCACACCCAGAACCACAGTCTTAACAACGCTGAACTCCGGGACTAGAATGTGGCTGCAGTTTGAGCAGTTCTGGCTCAGAGAAGCAGGCGTCATGTTGTCCAGCACCGGACCCATCAGCTCCAACACTTCCAGGACACGGTCCTGAACAATAAAGGTGGGCAGAAACGCAATCCTAGTTTGGTTCTCCACAAGTGAGAAGGGGCATCATGGTATTCTCATGAAAGCCATTAGAGTAATGATCACATTAAGTCGGTCTTGTCAAAACATAATTTGAATGATGACGCCTCGAGCAAATGAGCCATTATGTCGGCGAGGCTTCAGGAAGCTTGAGAGAGAAGAAGAAAATATGCAAATGAAGCCTAGTGTGTTAAAATCAGGTAATCCATCTTGAAAATGTCTGTGACGTTAAAGCTGATTTTACAGACCTCTGTTCGAACGCATTACTGACGGGACAGACACGTGGGTGTACTCTGGATGATCCCATGAGGCGAAAATCTCTCTTTGAACCCAAATTTCAAGTCTGTTTCAATAAAAGCTGGGACTGAGAAGCATTTTTCTGGACAGAGTAGGAGGTGAGCGGTACTCATCACCCAGGCTCTTCTTGCTGAATGCATGTTGGACTTCAACACTGACAGCATCCACGGCCTTCAAAAAGAGACAAACAGCAGAATGAGCTTTGAGAGAAGTGACACATTCACCACACGCTGAAAAACACAAGTATACCCATCAAGGTTTCACCCATTGTTTTTTCCCTTTTCTTTTTTTTTTTTTTGCGTTTGTAGTTGTTTCTTTTTACACATTACCTCTTCTCAGCTGTATCGAGTCTGTGGGCGAGAAATGATGTCTGAACTGCAGCTGCTGTGAGATCAGTCAGCGCACAGACTCAACCTGCTTATCGAACAAACAAAAAATGCGAGGTAAAGGAATCAGGAAATAAAAAAATAAAATAAAATAACAAAATTCTCAGAGCCATCCTTGTCCTTGTTTTACTGACTGGCTTAAAAAAATACCTCAATTCAACTCTGAATCTCTGAAAAGGTTTTACACGGAGAATGCAACAGTCTCCATCACGACACCCAACATGTATGTCACAGCTGCTTTGTCTTGCTAATATGATCTTCAAATGACCTACAGGACACCAATCAAAGCCTGACCTGCCTCTTAATCTCTCCTTTAAAGAAATCAATATCAGCTGAGACTTTAAACACGTGTCATCAACATTAATTACTCTGAGCCTTAACGCAAAGAGAACAAGGTGACAGTTTCCATGTTATACTGATACATAAATGTCCTGTAGTATTTAATGTTGTATTATATATTTTTTTTCTGTTCATCTATTCATTCATTTTATGTTGCTACCTTATCCTGTTCAGGGGGGGCGGGGTCTGGTATGTACCAGGGGTTTAACCTGGACTGGTCTTCAGTCCATCACAGGGCAACATGGAGATGGAATTCACAGACATAATCACACATATGGGACAATTTAGAGTCAACCAAGAAAAAAACATACATGCACATGAAGAACATGCAAACTCTGTGCAGGAAGGTCCCAAACAGGAGTCAAAAACCTGTGACTTTCTTGCTACGAAGTAATTGTGCAAACCAACTGCATGCATCCTTATATCTATTTGTTGTCACTCCATTTATTACGGTGATTAAATCTATTTTAGGGTAGTTAAACTTTATAGAGAAACACTGTTTGACACTTTTATTAAACATATTAGCAACCTTCAAACTTCTGGTCCTGGAATTTGCAGTTCCACATTTCAACAAAACATCACTGAAATTATTCACATGAGAATTATTGATGAAAAAGATGCATTTTTTTCCCCCAGGAAGTAAAAACAAATCTAGTTGCTCAGTTAAATTTGGGACATTAATGCAGATGTATTCTCATGCTGTGATGCTTCTGGCTTTGTCTGACTTTGATGCATTTAAAAAAATATATCTATCTTGTACTAAAACAATAATGTCCCAGTGGCATGTAATCTCCCTCACATTGGCAGATGTGAAATTAACCTTTCTCATACAGATTAAATGAATGTGGATTAGATAAGACAAGAAAAAGTAGAGAGGTGATGTTCACAAAGTTTGGATTTTGTTAAGCTGCTTTATTAGAGACTAAATTAAAACGTAATCCTTCCACTCATCCATTCATCTGTCCTTCCGTCTGTCCATCCATCCATCCATCCATCCATCCATCCCTGTCTCTTAT